>JAPDSC010152132.1:67224-92268 GCA_026290005.1 Latrodectus geometricus
TATGAAGCCGTTTTATTGAACAGTTGTGGAAAAAATTTCTGGGAAAATACCATGAACAAATTCAGAGACACGTTTTAGTTTAAAGCAAAAAGCGGAATCGATGTTACACCAGAGTTTGAAACTCTTGGTTTAATAGTTGTAAGCACTCATTCTAAAAATATTTTTTAACTTGATAAATTGTAAAATTTACTACATAGTGTATCAGCTATAGGATTGAACATGTAAAGTAATAAATCTCAAATTTATATGCTGAGAATATTGATATTAGGAAGAAAAGTACACTATCTATGCTTCATTTTATAAATATATCAGAATCAACTGTTTGAACTGAAAATCTAAAACAGTCTCTCACACACATACACTTACTAATATGCAATACAAATGCAGTTACAGGACATGGAGGGCAATAGTAATGCAATAAAACTGATATGAAAATTCCCAAGCACTCACTTTGATATTTTCTAATATATAATAGAAATATGATGTAAATGCAATTATGCCCAGATAACTAATATTTTAGAGTTAAAACTTTCACTTGAATTATAACAAATAAGTATCTCGTTATGAGATGTCAACATATTACTGAGAGTACATATTAACGAGCTTACTTCAAGAATATGTACTTTCAAGAACATTGTCCAAAAGTTGAATAACAATAATCTCTGGCATGTACCATGTGCCTTAATAAAAACTAAAATCTTATAGCCCTGATATACTCACTTAAGTACTTCAATATCCATGTTATTTTTACAGTACACGTTCGAATTCTTCATACAAATCGAAACATGCACATAAATATTAGACCTTAAAATTATATTGAATTTCAAATATTAGGAGATAGTTATCTCTTATATTTGATCTCTCTGAAACTATTATTGGTAGAATATTTTATTTCAAAATAAATGAGTGCTGTAGCATGTATTTTCTACATTAATAACTGAATGATTTAGCACATTTCGTTAATTAACCCTTTAGCCTCAAAATAAATGGTAGTTCAAAGATCCTATTGAATGATTGGAGATTCAATAACCCAAGTGATCAATGTTCGGTTATTCAAGAACCTAATTAATTTCAATCCGAAATTAAGATGTAACATTTGAGATATTTCTTCATTATTGCATCTGGAGTGATATAATTGTTCCGTATATGAGTTAGATATGAATATATTACAAGAATATTGTTCATTAATGTTAAAATGTTTCGTTATTTCGTCCTTATCTCTCATATAACATGCATTAAAGAGGTCAAGTATGAAGGTCAAAACCTAAAACTGCATTTTTTCTTATATTTCAACTTTATCATATTCAATATTAGGATATAACTAATGATTAATTAGTATATTCAGTAACATAAAATAGAATTATGCTGGTATTGTACTTTATATTATTAAATATTTAAGTTCTAATTGCAATGTAATAGTATTGCATTTTAGATAAAGTATCAGAAATATGTTATTTTGGGTTGTTTTACTTTGTGTAATTTACAATAACCTTTACAATAAATTTAACTCATTTTATTACATTCCTTAATGAGCACTAAACAATACATGTGATAATATTGAAGCTAATTAGTAATTTATCTTCCCTGAAGATTGCAAACACAGAAACAGACAGAATGAAACTCTATTTAGATAAAAAGAATTTCCTTCCTTGGTTATTTTTTTATCTGCTACTAAACACTAAAGTTAATCCATTCTAAATTTGCTAGTCTTGCAATTGCCTTCCGAAACAAAAAAAAAGAAAAAAGAAACTTGCCGAGATATATATCTTCGTCTCAGAACAAGCTATCTGGCAAAAAACGCAGGCCCACGCCAAATGGGCCGAATTTCAGAGCCAATTACCCGGTTTATGGCTTGTAGTCTATTTCATTGGGTAACAGGTCTCATGGGAGCATTGGCCGTCGTAAAGAAAGTTTTTATTATACAGGGAGAGTTCGAGAGTTAGTACTTCTTGAACGTTTAAGCTTTATTTACTGTTGCATACTTCCTGACTTACTTATACGACCTAAAGAATTGAGGGTATTTCTTTCCCGACGAATAAATTCCACTTTGGTATTAGTAGATTCCAGCTTGATTGAAAATGGAATGGGTGATCTGTGTGATAATTCTAAGAGCCAAAAAATGAACGAGAAAAAGAAAGAATTTGATGATAATTTATCGAAGATCATTAACGAAAAATTATACTTTTATTGGTATTAATGAAATTTAAGGAATTGAAAGCATCCTGACTCAATTTGGGAAAAAAATTAATAATGAGTTTGTTGCTATTTTGACATCAAGAAAAATTAAACCATAAACTTTTTTACACGTGTTAAAAGAAAACATTTGGGAAATCACTTCAAGAAGATTTTTAAAAATTTCATTTATTAATTTACTTTAATAGTTTAAAATAAAATAAGCCACCTATTCTGTCTAATGGTCAGCATGCTTCATTGCGAATAGTGAGGTCATGGGTTCGAATCCCGGTTAGAGCATGGATGTAATTTATCTTTCTCTCTCTCCCGTCTTTGTCTTTTCCTTGTATGAATGGTTGCCTACCCTATAAGCGGGTACCTATGGCATGTGTGTACTGAGTAAATCAAACTCCACACCCAATTGGTTCAGTGTAAAAAAGTGGAACAGCGTATCCACACTGCCAGTCTGGCTGGCACTCGACAAAAAAGAAATGTGAGCTACAAGCATGTTAGAATAGAGCTCCAAAAATGTCCGTCATAATCTAATCTAAAATAAAACGAATGTAAATAACATGTACAAAATTGCTTGCAACTCTAAATACTGAATAGAAGCTTGCAACTAGACATATGAAATCTCAAATTTTTTTAATAATTGATGTTTCTGAATCTTAAAAGTCCAAAAAAATTACTAAAATATTCTATTTTAATATTTTCAAGTTACTTAAATATTCAGAATCTTTTTATAATGCATATATATTTCAAAATATATACAAAAGTTTTTAGACATTTCTGTATACATGAAATTTACACTTAAAAGATAACAAATTTAATTTAATTAAAGTCATATATTTAAATATTTTTAAATCATATGTTGCACTTTTGCTTTAAATATAAATATTTATTCCTGTAGAAATTTAATCCAGATATGAAATTCAAGAAAGAGTGAGTCTTACAAATTTAAAAAAAGAAAGAAAATAATAAGATATTTATATTGTACTGAATTTTGGATTTTTGCAAAACTAATAAGATCTACAACTTCTTTTAAAATTGAAGTAAATTAAATTTAAAGTTTTCAGAACACAATTTGGAATATCAGGGTTTTGAATTCAGTAAATCTTTTGGATGTCAAATATTTTGAAAATTAATTATACTTTAATAATTGTTACAAAAATTATAACAAATAATAATTTAAATATCTTCAAAATAATAATAAGAACAGAATTTAAAATTAAATTAATGAACGTAAATTAAAAATATATAAATCTTAATACAAATATAATTTTGTAGATTAAAACATACTTGGATAAAAGAAAGTATATATGAACATTATTGTTTTGCATCATATAATAACAAACAACTGTTTTTTAAAGATTACTTTTACATTTAGTTGAGTTATTGATAAATTCCACTTATTAAAATCATCGAAATAACAAATAACAGGCATATTTAATGTAATAATTCTATAAAAGAATATTAAGTTTAATATGGTTGTTGGCAAAATGTTCTTTCCCTCTGTGAATAAAGGTTTTAAATAAAGTGCATTATTTTAACTTAATAAATTAACAAAAATATTTTTCCTTTCATTACACGACGAAATAAAATAAAAATGTATTGGTTAAAGAAAACGAAATTATTTGAAACGATGCAGGAAAAGCAACAGAAAAGGTAATTTGAATATGCATGGTTAAATCCCAGTAGGAAGGTTAGTAAAAATTATTTGCAGCAAACAACAACTCTTGTTGTCATATAGAATGAATAAGCTTTTTAATCTATATGACATTAAAGAGCTTAAAAATATGGAATACATTAAATATTAAAATTAGAAAAACAACTCTTTAATAAATATTGTATCGTGTTTATTAAAAAGTGCTTAAAATTTAAATTTGTTTTCTTTAATATTAAAGAGGTATTTAAAAGAAATAATGTTGGCTCGTTAATTGGTTACGAAGGTGAAAATGTAAAGAAACAATCCAAAAAACATTTTATTTTTAAATGTTTAAGAGAAAATTATACTTTCTGGATATTTGTCAATTAAAATACTTTAAAATCTAAATTAAAATATATATAAATAAATAAAAAATATTATAAATCAACTACTACAATAAAAGTACTATAAATCAAATAAAAAATTTATAACATTAGTTCGAAATCACATTTTAACAACTTCTTTTGTTAAATATCATATGATAAATGTAAATGGTATACGCTTAAATCTATAAAATATTATTAAAAATATTATTATATTACAATTACACACTTTGTTAAATATGAATCCGTGTCTATTTTAATATAATTACTTTATTATGAGACATAACCACTTCATCATATAATTTCGCTTAAAGAAAAATAAATTTATTTGAAATAGTAAAGCCTTTGGGAATTTTCTAGAAAGTGTATCGGTAAAGATAAAAGCATTCTACTCTTTACGTCAAAAGTAATCTAAGAGATCGCCAAGTGAAATGCGCCAACTCTGTAATCTGTTGAAATGTTGCTTTTGTAACAGCGTCTCTTTTCAGGAATCAATGTAGATCACGAAGATCATTTTGAAGTGCTGCTTTGTCAACTTGAAGAGAAAATGTCCGAGTTGAATATCAATTTCCTAAATGGTCAAATATTGCTTTAGCTTCCGGTGATATTTTACGGCTCTCAATCTCGCCAAATTGATAAAAGAGACTGGATTAATTTAATTACAAATGAAAAATGAACGATTGAAATAGCATGTCATGAAAATATGATGATGATAATAAGTATCAAAATCTATAATTAAGTGAGAAATCAAAATGCTAGCATAATTTTATTTTTTAAATAATTTCTTCCAAATATTTTATAAGATATAAAGTTATCTTATGGAATTGGAGAAAATATAAAAATATTTAAAAAAAAAAAGATATTTAGTGATACTTAAATAACATTACTAAACGTAAATTTCATATGTAGATCCTAGTTAGAGCAAAATATTTCTTAATTGACAAAAAATAAATGAATAATTATCAATTCTATTTATAAATATAAAATGTTCATAAGTCAGAATGGTTACTGAAATTTACATAATAAAATTTCTAGTAATGATTTATGTTTAGCCTATGAAATAAGAGCTCTAGTAGTGGCCGGCGTATGAGGGTCTTCTATTTGGTCCCTGCTTTTAAATTACAAGGACCCACTTTTGGAGTCATGATGGCACACTCATTGGGTCTCTACAATAAATGGTGCCATCACGTCCACCTCTAGTATAGATGATTAAAATCCTAGTAGACGGCCATTGTCTGAATACAAATGTTATGTTTAACTGCCTGATAGCTATTAAAATTTAATGGTTTAGTTTATGAAAACATGTGAAATTATTCTATTTAATGTACTTCACGTGTTTTACAAAGGCAATATTAAATTTATTAAAGTTTGAACCTATGTTAGTGATTTTCATAATTTAGGGATACCTCTAATTACATTTCTCAAATTATAAAGAGTTCCTACTGTATGTTTAAAAAATAAATATAATTTTATTACAAAGAAAATAATGGAGATTATAATTGTTTATGATGGAGATTATTATTTTTAAATAAATATTTAATTTTATGTCTAAACTGATTAATTAAAACATTCTTTACATTCATAAACGAAGAAATGCATGATTGTTTTTTATTTATATAAAATTAATAGTTCATAAGTATTAAAATATTATCCTGTAGTATTGAAAATTACAGTTGCATGCATATTGTTTTTTCTTAAGAGTAAATAAGCGTCATTGATAAAGAAATAGAAGACTTGTCTCTGGTATAAACTATTGTATGTCATTTCAAATGATGAATTTGTATGACGATGTGAAATACAGTAAATAATCTCCTGTATTCTAACAAACATTGGTGCAACCATTATAAAGAGCTGTTCTTGTATCCCTACGCGTCATTGATAAGAAAATAGAAGAGTTTGTTATCTGAGCTATAAGCTGATGATAGCTAAAGTCATGATCACTAAGCTGATAGTTTATACTGTTGTAAATATTGTAGAACAGTTTACAAGAACACTTGTTTTGGAAGCATTATTTTTTTTCAATCAGCAACTGATATGGGCGCTAATATTTGAGTCTGTCTGGGTAATAAGTTTGTCTTTTCGGTTGCTAGGATACAAGACTTCTGGGGTAAAACATGATGTCATATATGTCCGTTCTGATAGCATCAATTACATAATCTGTTTAACGCCATGGCATCTCGACCGACATGAGCAGCAACGATAAGATAGATCACAATCTTGGTAGACTGCAATTCAATCTCCATCAAACTGAGTGACTTTCTTGTAAGAAACTTCATTGTAAGCATCTTACTGATACCTTGTGTAAGAAAATCATTTACCCGGAACAACAACGTCCAAATGCAATTCTTGTATGTGAAGTCTGTTGCAAAATTTCATTTAAATCTTCCAGATGTCGCTAACTATGTAAAAATGTTACAAAGTCAGGATTCGAGAAATGGGTTTAGGACCGAACCTTTCCTTGTGAGTAAAACGTCTATGTATTCAACTATAAGTAAGATTGTGCTTAATGTGTTTGGTATGGGTGTCGTAAGTTAATCGATCCATAATTTATACGCAAACGATGAAACTTGAATAACACAAGAAGATGATAGGAAGTAAAAATAGGCAACAGTTTAATCACACATAAGCAAAAAAAGTACGAATGAGAAAGCAGAAATAATTTTTATGCAATTTAAATAAAAGTATATTGTCACGTATGAATTAATTTCACAATTGAATAAATCTAATGATGTTTTGAAATTCAAAATTACGAAGTATATAGTTGTACTTTATAGCAAACTATATACTTTATATATAATTTTTTATAAAACATTGTAATTTTAAATAATATAAGAATTATTTTCAAGTAAAATTACTCAACTCAAAGCGTTAAATTGTGATGTTTAACAGATTTTGCAAGAAATTTAAATTATTGTTATTATGAAAACAGTTTTCATTTAGTTATTAGCATAGTATATTTTTGTTATTTATTTTTATTTAATATTTTATTATTGTGTTATAATCATAAATGTTTTAGTCCCAATACATTATATATATGATAATTAAAATAATATCAGAGGCCACGGTGGCCTGGTTGGTTAGGGAATCGTTCTCGTTACCAAAAGGTGGTGAGTTCGAATCCCGGCTTAGCCGAAGATCAATCGTATTCACTAATGGAGACTGGGGCATGTAAAATCTGTTGGGTTGCAATATCTTCCAAGTTCGCATTCGAAATTAATACCTCTGGGGGTGGTTGGAGCCATGCTATTTGTTTTCTCTGGTTTCAATCTCTAAATTGGAAGACTCAGACGGTGCTGTCATCTATGAGCCAAAAATCATACTTCCACCTTCGTATGTGGGTGCTCTATTCAAAAACGGAAGACGCTTTTTCTCTGACTTAATTCACCTAGTCTCTGAAGGACGGGCTTAGCGTTGCCAAGAGTCAAAAACAACAAATAATATCATACCCATTATACTGATATAATGTTATATACAAACATATAAATAACAGCTGCTTTTTGTTATTATTACTAACTTATAATTGTTAACTTATTAATATACTATATTACTATATATATTGTGTTATTGAATTTGAACTCTCTTAATTAACGTGAGTAATTGTTGATTGAGTTTATATGATGCTATAGCAGGATTCGTTCATACTAATAATTTTAAATTGCTGTTAAATATTAATTATACAAAAAAAATTTTGTAAAATTTTCTTATTTAATAATATATATTTTGATGAGTTTTAAATAAAAAAATGAATCATTTATTACGAATTAAGATGAAGACGAAAAGTAGATTAATTTAAAATATAGCAATACCTTCGAGGAATATATTTTATCGAAAGTGTTTCTCTATCGACAAAAGCTCTTACATAGACGTCGAAAGTAATCTAATTTAAAAGCTCGCCAAGTAAAATGCGCCAACTCTGTAATCTGTTGAAATGTCGCTTTTGATAAGAGTGATTCTTTTGAAGAAGCAACATAGATCACAAAGGTCCTTTTGAAGAGGTCCTTTGTCAACTTGACGAGGAAACGTCCGAGTCGAAAATCAATTCCTGAAAGTTGCTACTGGCTTCAGTGAAAAATTTAAGATTCCTAATCATGCCAAATGCATTACAGAGATTGGACCAATTTAATTATGAATGACCAATCAAATGTTGAATTTTCGTAAACAATGAACTACGTCATAAAGATGATGATAATTAGAAAAACAAAGATATGCTTTAAAATATAATCAAAAGAAATGAAAATGATTATATCTTTTTATTTCCCTAATATATTAACTAACAATTAATAATTTTAAACTGTGAATTTTTAATGAGATTTTAAAGTAATTGATTTTTTTTTTCCGAGTGCCAGCCAAACTGGCAGTATTGGTGCGCTGCTCCACTCTTTCAACTGAACCGCAAATGGGTGTGGAGTCCGACTTCCTCAGTACACACAATTAATAGAAAATTACGGGAAATTTTTATAAATTACGAAATTTTAATTTTTAGAATTACGGGAAATAATTAATAGAAAATTACGGGAAAATAATAGAAATTTTATTAATTAAATAAAACCGTCGGAAAATAAATTGATTATGATGATTTATATAAAAATATTTATATAAAAATACGTAAAAAGATTTTCAACGAAACAATTATAAGTTTAATGGCAACACATAATTTTTATAGCCATAGCAAATAATATGCGAATGTAATATTTCATATATAATTAAAATATCCTCAGATGGCTTAATTGAAAATTTATAGGTATAACTTTTAATACATTTAATAGAAAGATAGCAATTAAACTGTAATGAATTTTTATATTAAATATACGATTTTTATTTTTGAATAAAGGATTTTTTATTATAAAAGAAGTGTAATTTATTACTTTATTTATTTAATATTTGAATATTTTATAGAGATATTTAATTATACTCTAAGCAATATCCCAACAAATGAATATTGAAATAAGTATCTTTAATATTTTTCAATGAAATGTTGAATTTAATTCTGCGTCTAAGTTAATTAATGGTTTTCGTTTAAATATTATATATATTAATATGTATGCAAGAATATAATCCTAATAATTTTTTCATAACTTTTATTGCTTCTTAAAATTGTATGCGTGAATAGAAAAACAATATTCCTTTATTATCATTACTAATTATAATAGTAAAAAGTTTTAACTATAATTAAGTTAAACTTCACATTTTTATAAAAGATATTCCTTATTTAATTCTATTTGAAAAGTTTTATATGAAATTATATAAACCCAAATTAAATAATACTTAAATATTTAATTGTATTGTTCACAAGTAAAAGATAAAAGAAACGCAAGCTCAGGCAAACTATATCCTGTAATTTTTATTAAAAGTAAGTATTTTATAACTAATTGTATAAATTAAATTTATACATCTTCAAGAATTTTCAAAAGGATTTATTAAGAATAAACTCGTTAATATGTATTCAATAATTAAATATAAAATTCTCGAAACATTGAAAACTAAAAAATGTAGTTTTTCTTGTCGTTATTATGCTAAATCTAATCTTTTCCATTTAACTAATTTTCGAAATTCTTTTTTTATATGATTATAATATTAGTTGCTAACAAAATATAAGTTAAAAAAATGTATACTCATAAACTTAATCTATTTAAATTGACATATGCACACATTAATTTTCTGCAAGATTATATTTTTAATTAATAATACATTTTGGAATACATTTAACGAAATAAAAAATCATATACAATAGTAGTTTAATATTTTATTATATAAAATATTAAACTAATATTGTATCTGATTTTACACTGTGTTTTTAACAGATATTATATATATTATATATATCTATTAAAAAACGCAGTGTTGATCTAACAATTTATAAAGTTTGAAAGGAACACAACTATTAATAATATTTGTAGATTCTTCTGTAGATTCATAGTCTTATTCAGCATGGCTTCCATTTTTAGATTCAAGTACCAAACCCATTATTTTGTTTTTACGAGAAAAATGTCCTCACACTCTGGAAAGGGTTTTGCAAGTTTTCGATTAAACTTAGGATAATTATACTTGATTTTTAGCTATTTATTATTTATCTTTGATAGCATCGCAAAGTGCAACTTAACATGCTTAAATTTTCATCACAGCATTCTTAAAAGATTCAAGTACTGAATCCGTTACCCTTTGTTTATGAGAGTTTTTGCACTTAAATTTGGTTAATATAATTGATCAAAACAGTTTATAAAAAAACATTATTGAGCAAAATTACATTTTAAATAAATAAATATATTTATAGTAAGGATACTTTATTGTAAATGTGCACATTGAACATTAAATTAAAAATCTAGCTCTCACTTAAAAAGCTATTGCATTATACATTGAATGGCTTCTGAATTAGGGATACTATTGACATGCAAGCTCTGTGGTACTATGCATAATTTATACGCAAGTAAGGGCGTTGTGTTAATTGTATATATAGCACGTACTATGGTTAATCAGAATTAGTTGTTGGAATTGCCAGTATGGGTAAACTGATTGATTTAGACACCTTCGATTGCGGACAAATTGCCTACAAATGAGTGACGAAATGACCATTCAATTTCTGAAATCGTCAGACAGTATTTTCAAGGTCGTCAGTGTGAAGAGTCAGTGCCAAGAAAACATGGATGGTGTAGAAAAACTAGCGGGTGCGGTGAGAGACGTTACAGACCTATTGGACATAGCAATTTATATTCATAGCAATTTATGGACTTAATACATACGACCCATAAATATGTGGTCAAAACCATGTTTGTATGAATAGACTAAAAGATTAAACTTAATTTTTTAGCATGACAGCATGGTCAAGGTTTATAATGGCCATATCTGTTTTCTTGACCTAGGACTCTGTGGTTCGAAGCATGTGTCTCGGTTAAATTATCATCCTCTAACGTGATACCCACAGTGTTTAGTTTCTAAGCATTCTTGGTATTCTGTTTTATCGACCCACTGAAGAAATGAAAAGTTAAATCGACGACCCTATCCAACCCTATCCAAGGATAGAATTTTCTAGGTGCGTATTGGAATCGCTACCACATACGTCACAGGGTAGATTAAGTTAACAATAATATGTTGGGAAAAGTTGTTCTTGTCCTGTTTACAAAGTAACATATTAGATATTTTATTAATCTGAATGCATCTTTGGTTAGGTATGAGATCTTCGTAAGAATATTAATTTTCCTATGAAGATAAGGCATAAAAGTTAATTGAGACGAAATAGAGACCAGATGTTGATCATGTCTTACAACTATCACTCTAAGTATGATGGTTATAATGGTTAAACAACCATGTACTTCTTAGACTTATGGTTATAAGAAAATGAGAGTAATGGTTACTTATCATTTTTGTCAAAAAAAAAAAACAATTGGATAAGGAACTAAACATAAGAAATAGAAATCCGTAGTAAAATGTGGAATGACAATTTATAAAGATTTAATTCCACACACAATGAAAGCTTAACTTTAATACGAAACTTATCTAACAAAAATCTGATACAACGATATCCTAAATAGTAAGTTTTCAAATATATAAATCGTAACATATTAAAAATTACATTAAAAGACAAGGACCATCCTTAAGGGATTCTCTTAAGGCTCTCTCTCTTAAGAGATTCTTCAATAAAATTGCCTTAAGCAAACCATAAAGTAACGAATTTCTTGGATAGTTCCAGCATGCGTAATCCTTTTTGCTCTGGAAAAAAGAAGTCTTGTCAGAGGGTTGTGATTGCATTCCATTCTGATAGATTCTTCTAGGGGAGGGATGAGTCCTGTTTTCCTAAAAGGAAAGCAATCTGCGGAGGTATTCAATAAAAGAAGCTGTTTACGACAAGGAGCATTTACGTAACATCCTCGTGATGCTTAAGCCTGCCTTTCATTTCCTTTTTCTCTCACTGAAAAAAGAATTTCTCCTTTGATTACATGTTTTCAGGAGTTTTATTGATGAATTATATTCTAATACGACGAGAATCTTTACACCGTACAAGCAAGTTTAATGTTTGAGACAATAATATTTCCTAATTATTTAAAATTGAAATTAATAGGTTAATAAAAGTTAATGAAGCTTATGCTTAATGACTAATTCACTTTATTTTGGTAGGAGTAATATTAGGTTGGGGAAAAAGAAATCCATTATTTTTACGTGAACTATATGTAACTTCTTTTGGATTCGCCTTGTAAAAAGGTTTAAAACAGCTTTCATGTAGATTTTTAAAACTTGCGCGTTACGACTGCTGACATGCGGTTAACTTCGATCATATTTGATATTTTATAGACATTTTCGACGATGCTGTATCCACAAGCGAGGTGCATCTCTAATATCAAAAATACCCGAACGGAATTGACAAAACAAAAATTGAACGTAATTGGTTGTTACAGTATTATATAGGACGATAAACACCTTTCACAATTTCAGCCACCCGGCTATCTTTTTCGCCGTTACAAGAGAAAAACGAAAATGTATCGAATTTTCTGTTTGTTGTCTTCCATTTTTAAAATCTTGTACTCGTAACTGAATGAATCAAACAAAAAACTGAAAGAAAATATTTTAGAGTCAAATGTCACCTTTCCAATGAGCATAAATCTGAAATTGTTTGATAGATACCTCACGAGATATTGATCACTACAGACGTCTACTAAAAAAATAATGGATTACTTTTTCCCCAAACTAATATTTAAAATATAGGTATTTTGATGTCGCGTAGTAGACCAACGATTAAGACAGTTATATATAAATTATTTTAAAATGATCCATGTAGATTGCCATCCAAGAAGACATTTAAAAGGCAGTGGGTTGTATTCCCATATAGCAAGGGTAGAAACCAGGAAAATTCTCAAGCATCAATGCAGACGAATGTACATGCAGAAAGCAGAACCACAACATTCATATCCCACTGTGCAACAGCGACTAGGATCGAACCCAAGGCCTTATGTGCTCTGGAATTCTACCACTAGACCACGGGAGCCCAAATCATATAAATTTAAAAACTTTAACATGGAATATAAATAGAAGAAATATAGAATTTTGTTTCAGCCGGTGCAGCTGTCAGGTGAGTGCTTGGAAGTTTTCCACACATTTTTTTTATGATAGTTAATATGACTTATTAATAATAAACAGTCCTCTGTGAAGGTGAAAATATCGGATAATTTAAGTCTTAAGCAGTAGAGATAATCGCTACTTGTTGTCGACTCCATAGATTGTTTTAAAATATCAAACAATATGATAATGGTAGCATTTATACGAAAAGAATCATTATAAATTACTAAGATTTAAAACATTTACGTATATTAATTTTATAATTGAGTAATATGAAGTATTGTAAAACATATTACCCTATAATTAATATGAGTAATATGTAGTATTATTTTAGATATTAGAAGTTACTTACATTTTGCTATTTACATCATTTTATTACTCGAATATCATTTTCGATATTATTCTATTTTGTTCACGGAAATCTCATAGAACCGACATTAAAGGTGATATTACGAAGAAAACAGATGAAAAAAACAATAATTATTAATTGTAATGTGAAGATAAAAGGTTGAAATTTGTGCAATATTTTCTCAAGAGTCAGTAATAACGTCTGGGGCCTTTATCATGTGCGCTGATAAAGTATAATAGTATCTTGTTTTCATATTATAATTTGTGACATTATACACATTTTTGCATAACGTCTACTTATAGAAAAAAATTGTGGTTTACAGAGAGATAATAATAAAGTGCGAAGATATTGTTTAAGATCAAAAATATTGATAACATAACATCTTATTTTATTGGTCATTATTTAGCAATTTAAAAAAAAAATCATCGTGATCGATTTTTACAAATTGAAAACATCAATGAAATTTTTTAATTATAAGAATTCAAATTATATAATAAATTGTTATAAATCACAAAATTATTATAATAAATGTAGATAATATTACCTATATAGCTGATAAATTTGAAAATTTTTAAAAAATGAACTACAATTTTAAAATTTGTGAATTAAATTTAAAAAAAATATTTATTTCTCCATGGTGGTATATGTTTAATTTAAGTGTTTCGTAACCCTGACTAGTGGTTAGCGTGCTTGACTGCGAATGGGGAGTTCCTGGGTTTGATCCCCAATTCCGGCATGGATATACTTTCTTTCTGTCTTTGTCTTGTATTAATGTGTTGTGAATAGCCCTATAAACGGATACCTATGGCATGCGTTTGAGTTTTTCTGTGTCAGAAATACTTAAAATTAATTACATTTATGTTTATTTTTTATGAACTTATTAATTATTAGCATTTATTGTTAGTTTTTTTCCCAACTAGTAAAAATAATCACAATGAAATATTCATAAATTTATATGCATTTTTTCATATTAAAGTTATTTATTTAAATGTCGGTACTCATAATTGAATTTTTACTAACATAATTTATTTTAATAATTAATTTATATAATTTATTTTACTAAGTAATAATTTATTTACTAATAAATTATTAATATAATTTATTTTTCTAAGTAATACATCTATCAAAGCAATTTACAAGTTTTTTCCCTTGTACATGTTCAACTAATATTAAATGCTGTCTTATTATAGATTATTCTTCAGTACTTGTGAAAGTATATAAGTCTTTCCCTAACTTCTATTCTATAATAGTTCGTAGATATTTTTATAAAGGGGTATACAGAACAAAGCATTAATCTCTCTCGATATATATATAGCCATAACATTGTTATCACCCATTATTTGCCTGAGTGGTATAAGTTCCCTTTCAACAAGACAGACAGAGCATAAAAACGGGACAGTGGAAGCTAACTAGCTTCTTTATTTCTCGCCCATTACAGGATGAGATAATATTTTGTGTCGATATAGGCTCCACAAGAAAGGAGAAATGATTATCAATAATTCTGTCGCCAAATCACCACGTAGAAACTCGCCAGAGTTTCAATTCTGCCATTATTAACTTCTCTTGTAGTGGATTATTTAATTAAAGATTAATATGTTTTCAAGCTTATTGTAAAAATATATATTGTATTTTATTATTTTGATGAAATGAATGAACATGTTAAAATATATACTTTTAAAAATATATATACGTTTATTTTAAAAAATATGCTTCAAAACAAATAAAAATGTATTTAATTTTTTTTATAAAAACACTTATTCATATTTAATATAATCAAAATAATTTAAAATTTCTAAATTTAGAAATTGTTATTAAATTTCCAACTTAAAAAAAAAACAGTTCAGAAACATAATGCATTAAATATATTGAATGAACAAAAAATATTTTCATGCTCAAAATTAAGAAAAAAAAATGAAATAACTGTGCTTAAAAACAATTACTAAAAAATTAAGTTACAAAACCAATTAATATCACCATAATTAATATTTGGCACATGACCAGAAATACATAAATACTTGCAAGTTCCTAAAATCTCCATATGTATTATTCTCCTCGTAAATTTTTGAATTTTCTAATAATTCAAATCTTTTTATTTCTGAAAAACTGATTTTTATCTTGCATATTTCCACTGGGCATCCTCGAAAACTAATTTTCTTAGATATATTTAAAATAGCATATAATTTGAGTTGTATAAAATTTTGTAAATTATTATTCTTAAATAACGTACATTTTCCTATAAAACAAAATGAATACGAATATCTATGTATCCGTATATATATATATATATATATATATATATATGCATGCATGTATGCATGCATGCATGCATGTATGGATGGATGGATTTGCATAAAAAGTTATATTCTTTAAAAGATTTAATTTTTTTATTCTGTTTAAATCTTAACCCAAAGTTAGACAAGTTTCCAGAAGGATCATAAAATATTTATAATTTTTATTAGTTTTAAATAACCAATGTAGATAAGAAAAATATAATGGGATACATCAGTACTGTATTTTGGTAGAAATGAAAATAGTTCTGAGATTAAAAAATGTCGCAACAACTTAACTCCTATCTTCATAAATTACATAAAAACAATTATTTCCAGATTTTAGCTTCCTTAATATTTTAGATCAGCAGTTTCGTAAAAAAAAATAAGATTTAATCTCTATCCTTAAATTGGATATTTCACCAGAAAAACTGCAGAAATGGCTTAAAAATAGGTTTTTTCCGTCCAACTGCTTTCTCAAATTTCTCCTCATACGCTCCCTTCAAAGTTCTTCAAAGTAACTAAATTACATATTACTGTCTAAGATAGAGATCTCTGTTCTACTCTACCTGTCATTATTTTCCAATTTCCCAAAAACATACTTTTTTATACGGATAATTTTTCCCTGACTTTTCTTCTAAGAGGGGGATTTTGTTTTATTTCTAGACGAAGTCCAAAGTGAAATCTAAATCGGTGCTATGAAAAATACATTAAAACTTCAACGCATATGTAAAGCTTGTATAAGTATATTACGATAATTGATTGTGTTTGATATAATATGTTTAATAAACAATTATTTTAAGTGTAAAAGAAAACCCTGTAAATGTCAATTATGCAAAGTTAAATTTAATGACTTCTTCATATTAACTAAGTTTGCTCTATTTCTTTTTTATTAAAACTTTGTACCATTTTAACTAAATTTTAATCATTTTTGAAAGAATTTTTGCTTTTCCTTATTTAACTGATACTGCTTGAAAAGTTTCTACCCAAATTAAAGTTAACACATTGACTGCCAGTCTCTAGAGATGGGGTTGATAGTTAATGCCTTGACATCGAAGTAGATCGTACCCAGAAGCCAACATACTAATAATTGGAAATATCATTTAAAATTATTAATGAAATATTATTATTTTATATCTGTAAATTAAATATTTACAAATAGTTTCTAATCATATCTCCATGCCAATACCAGCAGAAATATCCTACAAGCATTGCCAGATAAACTAGAGAATGAACAATCAAAAGTGGATTCCGCGCTAGCGCGTGACTGGCTACTAGAAATTACCACATATCACGCGCTGGCGCGTGATTGGTTCTTCAGCAATATCGCCACTCTACGCGCTAGCGCTTGATAAGCAGTCAATGTGTTAAATAAAAATATGATATTTATAACACATCGTTATATACACGAGAGATATATAAATCGTTAGTCAAGGTAGTAATATGTCGAGGAATAATGTAACAGTAAACATTTTTTCATAGTAAGTAAATCTATTTAACAATAATTTACTTATTTATCTTTAATTTTTAAAAATTAAAGTAGTAATATATCGAGGAATATGTAACAGTAAACACTTTTTCATAGTAAGTATATCTACTTGACAATAATTTACTTATTTATCCTTAATTTTTACGAATTAAAGCAGTAATATATCGAGGAATATGTAACAATAAACATTTTATCATAGTAAGTAAATCTATTTGACAATAATTTACTTATTTATCTTTAACTTTTACGTATTTCTGCAAGGCAGTAAAGTATTTCTTCCAAATTTATAATTGGATTTTGACTCAATATTATTTAAATCAATATAAGGACAAAATGTTTCCAAAATTTTTAAGTTTTACATTTTTTTAAATTATTAATGATTTTTATTTCAGGACATATACTAATTCCCAAAACAATTAAAACATAAGTTTTTATTTCACTATTTAAAATGTTTATTTAATAAATCGGAGAGGTTGATTACATTGAATTTCTACATAGAATCAAATTTTAAAAAATTACTAGGATATTTACAATAGTTTAAATAAAAGTATATTAATTTCAGATTTTAGAGTGTGAATATCTTCTAGAGATTTATTTTCAAACTCTGTAAGTTTATTTAGTATTGAAACAAGCATTCTTTACATTCGTTTAGTTGAATGTATGTTATATATGTATCAATTACCTATTAATAGGCCGCGGTGGCCTGTTTGTTAGGGTGTCGTTCTCGTTACCGGAAGGTAGTGAGTTCGAATCTCAGTTCACTAATGATCCATCATGTTCACTAATGGTGACTGGGGCACTTAAAATATGTCGTAGTCACAATGTCCTCCATGTTTCCATTAAAAATTAATACCAGTGGGGATGATTGGACCCAGGCCATAGGTCTTCTCTGGCTTCAATCTCTAAATTGTAAAACCCAGATGGTGCTGCCATCTATGAGCCAAAGTCGTACTTACACCTACGTAAGAGGGTGATCTGTTCAAAAATGGAAGACGCTCTTTCTGACTTCATTCGCCTAGACTCTGGCGGGTGGACTTGGCTTAGCCAAGTGTTATATGAAACAACAACATATAAATATATATTTATGTGTAAAGATTTCTCTTTTAAATTACTTTTTATAAACTATAATTAGTATAATTTTCACTCAAACTGGTATCACAAATGTTCAACAGGATTAAAGCTATGGTT
Source organism: Latrodectus geometricus (assembly GCA_026290005.1). Lineage (NCBI taxonomy): Eukaryota > Metazoa > Arthropoda > Arachnida > Araneae > Theridiidae > Latrodectus > Latrodectus geometricus. The sequence goes on from JAPDSC010152132.1 coordinate 85,763, forward strand.
TTGGTGTGAATTTTTTAACATTATAGCAATAAAAGTGACCACTACTTATCTTTACTCAATTTTTTCCTCAGTGTCCTCCCACACACAAAGTACAAGGATACGTACAAGAGATTCGTTTTAGTAATCTATCTGATTATTGTGACATTTAAATTAATTGGTGTATTTATATCCTTATATCATACAGGCATAGTTATATACGATTGATTTTTTTATTCGCCATTCGAAAAGAAAGAAAATATTTTATTGTCCGACAAAAACAAACTTACATTTGACATATGAAGCTTCCGTTTCTCGAAAGATAAGGAAAACCCTTTAACTTATTCTTTTTTTTTAATTCATTAATATTAAAGAACGTGACTAACATGAAATTAACTTATCACTTCTTATCACCCTTTTCCTGTGTGTCACTCTTCGAGCATTAAAAAAGAGGAAAAAAAGGAAGTGAAAGGGAGGAATCGATCAGGGTGAGCGCAATAATCGTTAGAAGTGGTCACTTGATCCTCGGAAGCCCCGTACGTGCTTCGAAGCCCGAGTGGTCAAGAGCTGCCTTTTTTTATTACATCTCACCATCTGACTAAATCATCAAAATGGAACATATCGGAAATATTAATGAATGAATAGCAATCATTAATCTCCAATTTGTGGCTTTCAAAAATAACAGCAATAAATAATAATAATAATTTGCAGAAATTATTGTACAAAGTAATATTAAATTGTATTTAATGTATAAGTAAATATGTATAATAATATTTTTGTATAGCAGGATTCGAATTTGTTTAATTGATTATAAATGCATTTTTCTGTGAAGTGCCAGGCTGGCAATATGAGGAGCGCTGCTCCACTTTTCCAACAGAACCATAATTTGGTGTAGAGTCCGACATCTTCAGTACACACATGCCATAGGTACCCGTTTATAGGGTAGGCAACCATTTATACAAGAAAGAGACAAAGACAGGAGAAAGAGAAAGTACATCCATATCTGAACTGGGATTCGAACCCACAACCTCCCTTTCCGCAGTCAGGCAAGCTGACCTCTAGACAGGGTGGACGGCTATCAATGCGTTATTTATTAAATATTGTTGTTATAAACTGCTTGATATATCTCAAATTTTATGTTTAATGAAAAATTTCATAAAAAACACAAAAATTCCAAATCCTAAAATGGTTTATTTTATTACATTGGATTATTAGAATTATTTATATTAATAGAAGATATAATATTGAATTTACTTCCTTTCTCAATATTGTTCCTTTAACATGATTTTCTCCTAAATAAGATGCGTATAAATAACTGAAAATAAAAATATAATAGAAATCTATAAAAGTTTTAATTCTCAAATAATAAGCATGCAAATGCTTTTTTAACATTTTCAAATCAATTTTTTCCATTAAATATTAAAAAATTCAAATTTCCTATATGCTATAAATTTTATCATGCTTAGCTATATCTACATGAAAATTTCTCTTTGAAAAAAAATCTCAGTAAAATTAAAAAATATGCTTTTATAACCAATATATAAATTTATAATACCATGTCTTCTTCAGTGTCTTTACAAAAAGTTAACAGCTATGAAAACTTACTGCTGTTCCGCAGCTTTCTTAACACAAGTACAGAAAATAAAATTGATTAAGATCTTGATAAACAACAGAAAAGTGTGATATCCTAGCTAAAGATTCATTCCTATATACGTCCATTTTAAATGATACAGTTCTGGTAACATATTTTTAACGTCTCCAAAGAATTCAATATAACCCGTAATGAAATATAAAATTTAAAACTTCCTCAAATATAAATGGAAGGACAAGTTCTTTCCAACTAATCTAACCATCTTATACCGATTTCAAACTCAGTTTTTAACTGAACCTAGTTATTTTTAAAAGTTAATTTTTTTTTAATCTGTTTGGCAACGGTATTTGTCTGACTCGATGTATTGCTTGCTTAATTGTAATTTGACGTCAGGGAAGTTTGAAGAATCGAAGCAAATACCCGTCTTATATTCTGTTTTTCAGAATTGTTTAAATCAAGAGATACTTTATCCTATGTTAAACAGCTTGTAATCAGATGATTTAAAGTTTCGTTATTTGTATTTTGTTTATTACTATGTATACACCTAAGTCTGTTTTTACACGGTAGATTGGTTCCAGAAGAAGCCGTGTAAAAAAAAACGTGTAAAAAAAGACATTGATCTTATACAAAAATGGGTGATTTGTTCCTAATCTCTAAAACCTATTAAAATTAGTGAAAAACAAGAATTTTTAAGAACAAGAATTCATGTTTATTTTATTAAATCAAATATATAATGCTTATTTTCACAAGCATAGTAATTAATGATAAAAAAGATATGCACTCTAATCTTAAAAGTAATATAAATTAAATGTACCAAGAGCAGTTGAGCCTTCTCCATTTCGAAGGCGATCTAAAATTTTAATCTTGGTTTCCAAAGAAATTGCCTTCCGTTTTAGTTTTATATCTGACATTTCCTTTTAGGGATACATAAAATATTTAACAAAATTAAAAAACATAAATAACTGAATAAATACAAAATATTTTTTGGCTTACCTTTTATCTTAAAGCGTTAAAATTAAATTTAATGGAAAATCAAATTTGCCTGCAAAAAATTTCTTTACCAAACACGTCTTATTGCATTGACAGTTCACAAAATATTAACACGTTTCAATTGCTCTGACCAGTAAATTTTATTGTATGCACATAAAGGGAATTCCCCTACTTGTTTGTACGCGCTAAAGGGGAATTCACTTAAATCTTTAAGCTAGTGTTCGCAAACTATCGATACTATCGATGGTTTCAGACTTTTTTCTTTCATAAATACTTTTTTGTGATATGAACATACTTCGCAAAAATTAAATTTGACAAAAAAAATTTAAGTACATAAAATTTCAAATCGTGCTAAATGGAATAAAATCGTGTAAAAAAATTAAAAATATTCAATTTTCAAACCGTGTTATATCAAAACCGTGTACAAAAAGACCGTGTAAAAACAGACTTAGGTGTACTATCATTTAAAAGTTTTCATTGACTTACTTTTGGTCCCTTGTTATATTTGGTACTCAGGAAGATTATATATAACAATGTATGTATGTGAAAATGGTATGAATGTTCTTGAACCTGAATTGTTTGTATATTTGAACCAAATAAAAAGCTATACAAGTTCTTTTACATCAAATATATAAACAATATTTTATTTAAAAAAAAAGTGATATTATGGGTTATATATCGCTTTATACCAAATTTTATTGATTCAAATACATCCTGACAAAATTTGAATATTGTTAAATGTGCAAATGAATTATGCTTATTTTCAAACCCAACAAGCTACTGAGTAATTTAAATTACTCAAGCAATATTAAAACTGGTGTCTCAAATAAGAATATGAAATATATATTTACAATACTTATATATATATATGCTCATAGCTGCGCATAGATGTCTTAAAATTCTTGACCAAAGCAGAATCTGTAGGAATGGTATCACAAGAATATTATCGTGTAAACTGTAACTATACAAAATATTCAAAATCAATTTCATTACAAACTTTAATACGCGATATTTATGTTGAAATCTTATGACATGTAATACCAATTATTGCTTACTTTACAAATTCATAAGATTGCTTCTAAAATGATACGAATTATCATTTACTAAACAGGAAATTTTTAGTCATCTTGTTAGCAACTTCAAAAACTCAACAATGTGGTTTTTCAACAGGATAATGACTTCATCAGGCTAACTGTGCTAACTTTTTTCGTGCTAATAAGTATTCACTTTTTGAATCCTGATATGGCTCCATAAATGTCACAGAACGTAAAGGGCTATGGATAAATACATATTATATACAGTGGAATTAAAACAACAATATTAAATTTGAACTTCGAAGCTTTCTTGAATGGACATAAAAAAATAAGCCAATATTAAAGATATTAAACAGATAGGTACTTTTAACATTATCAGTTTAGTTATTGAATTATTATAAGGTATGTATTTATAATCTTTTCAAAGCAATGTTTTTTTTACTATATAAACAAGTAAAGGAATGTATTTTTTTTAGCTTAATTTTTTTTAAATTACAAAACATGCATTTCTATTTGAATGATTATGCATTGAAAATATATCATAGACAAACTGTGAAAAATAAATTGTATATTATATATTTCCTTAGGTAAAAATAAAATATTAATGTTATCGTTATTAACAGAGTTATTATTGGTAATAACATTATAACTTTATTTTTGTTTTTTATATCTCTAGACACTTGATATGAAAATTTAATGATTGTTATGAAAAAGCATTTCCAAAAAATATTAACTATTTACAAATGTGGATATGTTTCAATAAAATAAGATGTAAATGCTCTAATAAACTGTTCTAAATGCTTTACAATGTAATATTTTAAATATCACCAATTTATATTACTTCAAACATGTAATATGAAATTAATTTTCAAATACCTTTCCTTACAAACTACGTTTCATTTATAGTATAAATTACTTTTAACCATTTCTAATATATTAAAACTATTTTCGTCTGCTCTGCATTTGAAACTTGAATTTATTCATCTATTGAATACTAATGAAATGGTAGTTATAGTTATTAAGAATTTTAAGTATGATTTTTAATACCAAAATTTATTATTTTCTGAATAATAGTCCTTTGTTCTATAGATTGCTCGCGAAATTTAACATTTAAACTTATATCGACGACAGAAAATTTGCTCATATAAACGTAATTAAGTTTCAAGAGAACTGAGATTTAATATCAATTATATATAAGTATATATAAATTACTATATTCAAAAATATTGTATATAATCAATACTATGTGTTTCTAGCTTTTTCAATATTGCATTTATATAATGCAATCTAGTAACTGTTATTATATCTATAGTAACTGTTAATAGTAACTGTTATTATTTCTATTCTGTATACTAATGGGAGTTGAATAACTCAGATAGAGAATGGTTTCTATGTTAAATAAACTGTTTAGCATATTTATTCATATAATGGTAAATGCAACGTTATTAAATATTTATATCAAAGGGATAATGCATACACATGTAGTTAATATATTCTTAACATTACATTTTAATATATACATTTCCTTATATAATATATACTAACTATTATATGGAAACTAATATAATTGATGTCACATAATTATAGAACGATACAATTCATAAGAATATAGTTAATAGTAAAGCTGGGAAAATAATTGAATAGGTTGCTGAGGTAAGATATATTCCTATTTATTCTTATAGTTGTTTGAATTGGAGATAATTTAAAAATAGCTCTTTACTATTAGAATACGTGATAGCATATTATAATAATAAAAAGTTATTAATGAAAAAATTATTGAGGTAAGAGCTAGGAAAGAAAGAAAATTGTAATAAATACATTTTTTGAATAATAAATGAGTTTATCTTTCAATGTTCCCTAATCTTACTGTGTGATTTGGTTTGCCATTTGGCATAAATTTAGATACCTGTGTTTCTAACCGATCGATGTATACAATTTAAAATGGATTTAAATTCACTGCAAACATCCGAGTTGAGAATCGAACCCATGAACTGTTGAATTTTAAGCCAGAGCGTACTTTGTAATAAAATGTAAATTGATAGATTCCAAATCCACCAGAAAATTATTCATATGACTAATTATTTATAGTAAAGTGTAAAACCAAAAAGATCAAAATAAGTATAAGACTTTTTGGACACTAAAATTGATATCGATGTTTTACAGATAGTAAAAAGTATTTATGAGTCTCCTGAATATCCTAAGCACATCTTTCAAAAGTTGTGAATTCAGAAGTTAGAAAATTATATAAATCATTTCTTGTTTAACAGTTGTGAACCATTTGTTGTGATTCAACTTCGGTAATCAACTAGGTTAACAAGTAGGACAAGAAATCATTACTTCCGTTTGAGAAAATACGTAAACATATATAGAAGTCGTTTATCAAAATTTATAGGCACAAATAATAAGAAAAAAATGATAAAATCTTATACATTTTTATCACTAATCATATAGTTTCATATTATCTAGGAGTAAAAGCTAATTTTTTTCGTAATGAAATAAACTTATTTTTATAATATATTTTATATTAAGTAAAAATGTGTAGATTTTAATTAAAATAACAAAACATGAAGATAGAATATATTAATTAAATTACATTAATATTATAAACTCTGTGATTATGAACATAATTTTATGTTTAGTAATATTCATTAATTTCACTTATAGTTAAATACATATTCTCACATCACTGTCATTAAAAATGTACTTTATTTTATTCCAAATTACATTACATATGATATTTATCATGTAGTCTGTAACCATTACAACCTGAATATTCGATATTTCATTTAAAAGTGCTTAGTAATGTGATTCGTTTTTTCTTCTAATTTTATATTTAAAAACAAACTAAAATAAATGCAATTTTATTAAATAATTTACTGAATTGATAATTATATATATATATATATATATATATA
>JAPDSC010152132.1:102268-122912 GCA_026290005.1 Latrodectus geometricus
ATTGCTTAAACTGACAGAGAAATAAAGATATGAAAAGCTACATTTGCTAGTCTTATTCAAAGCAAATTTTGCTGGGAAAAATATTCTAAAACTAAAAACAAAAGAAAAGATGAGACAGCTCGAATTTTCCAACACTTTAAAAGCAATTTGAGGTAGAAGAAAAGTACCATCATACGTTATTACTCAACTAAAATTCCATTTAGTTTAATGCATCCAAAAAGGTGTTATCTCTTACAGTTCCACAATATTTTAACGTAGAATGCTTTTATCCAATTTGAATAATAAATACGTTGACAAACATTTGTTAAATCAAACTGACATTTGTCCTCATGAGAAAAAAAATCTCACTTTGCAGCAGCTGATATTTAAACAATCACATTTAATTCACACAAATAGCAAAGCGTTTTGCATTTGTGTTCTTTTTTCTCTTATCTTTCTAGCCATAAATTCGAAACAACGTCTTTTGTTTTCCATCCAATTAGAATGATATGAGATTCAACTGATAATATTTTGCTTCTTTTTTTTTATCTTTCGCTCTCCAAAAGCAAAAAGGAAATCATTTTCGCTATCGATCATTTTCTTTCATTTGAATTTCAGACTATTCCTTGTTCTAGTTGCTGTTAAAAAGAAACAACTTAGATAAGAAGGGATCTCTTATAAAAGAATAATTAGTATTCAGATACGAGAGATTCCTGCTTACTTTAGTTTATTTCATTAAAAACGAATGTTGTTTTGTCGTTCGCGAAATGAACAGGGAATCTTGTTTTTATGAATTTACACAAACAAATCTAGTAGATTAACATGAATTGCTATTTTTTTATACATCATACGTCAGAAATAAATAGAAGATATTTCTTTTTTCTTTGAGAAATACTTTGAATTAAAAAAAATAATTGGTTGAATTGGAAGATTCTTGAAAATATACGACAAAATTAATGATCTAATGGGAATTGTAGAAGGAAGTGCAAAATTCAGATTCGAAAATAAAAATATTTTTTTACTTATATTATATTTGTCATTAATATAAACAATTTATCTTATGCATAACTTTAAGTTATAGATAAATTAATTTTATAGCTTCTATTATGTTATTTTTTAAAAAAAAGATCTATATTTTACTTTTATTCATTATTATTGCTATTTATATTTAGGCTTAATTGAGGTTTTATTACTTTTATTATGGTCATAAATCAAAAATGAAATAATAAATAAAACCTAAAAATTTACCATTGTTTATATATCGATTCTGATTTTTGACATACGTGGATAGTGATGAATCGATGTATAGCAAGAAATGAATTTAATATCTGCTATATAATAATATGCTATATTATATAGTAAAATAAAATCTGCTATATAATAAAACATTTTCGATCTTAAGATCTGTGGTTACATTACCATGCTATATTATATAGTAAAATAAAATATGCTATATAATAAACTGATGCTATATAATATACTATATAATAAAATATGCTATATAATAAAACATTTTCTATCTTAAGATCTGTGGCTTACCATAGACAGAATGAAATAGTCTCACAAAATCAATTTTTATTTCATTTGCTTCATTTTTCAGATATCAGAAATGCTTAAAAAAAAGGAAATTTATTCAGTGAAATAATCTCATGAGGACATTTTGTAGCAAATATTGCATTCATGACATAACATATTGATTTATTTAACCATTACTTTGAATAAATGCATTAGAAATTAAAATTTATCCATATTGTACCACTTGGTCAATTAATGGGTAAACTCCAAAACTTCTTAAGCATCATGTGACTTTGAACAATGATCAAGAAGTGACAAAACTTATTATCTAAGACATTAGTTGATCCTAGCATAATCAACAAATGTGCAACATGTGCAGAGATTGTTCAAAACCATGAATTCTGATTGGTTCAAGAAGGATCAACTGTGATCCATTTCTCATCCATCAGGATTAAATCACAAGCTACAATTGATTACTAGTGCTATGGTTACAATTAGTATGTGAAACTTTACTCATACAGTTTAAAGTGGTTTGGTTACAAAACATAACAAATATTCACGTCACAGGGACAATTCCATGAATTATTGTACAAAGGCCAATAGAGTTTACAATTCACTTCAGCTAGTCAAAACAAGTTTCGAGTAATTTAACAAAGTAATGGCACTATTAATATTCATGAGAACTTTCATCGAACAGGATTGTTTGAGATCGATGAAATTAATTGCAAGAACAGCAATTATGACCTTGTGACTTTTTTCTCGTGATTGAGTTAATGTTGTTTCTTTGTTGATTTCTTGATATAATAAATGAGTTACGAATCCCCAGTTTATACCATTATTTACTCCGTTTGATTACATTTATTTAATTATAAAATTACGTATAGCTTCTATAAAAAAACTGCATATAGTCTCTTTGATAACATTATATGTAGCATCTGTCATTAAATTACTTTTAGTTTCGATGCTGCCTTAGTCAGTTACCAAAGATTTGATTTCATTTCATTAAGTTTTTACTTGAATTTAGATTAATGTTTAAAATAGACTTTTTTGAAAAGATATCAAATCATGAAACTATAACATAATAGTTTGAATATAATTAAAATAAAATCATTGAATTAAGCTACATGGCATAGTAATAAATAATAATAAGCATTTGTATTTAGCAGAGAAAATCATCAAGTGTACAAGAGATATCCTTATTTAAACAATTGATCTTTTTACCTCAAATTTTTATTATTGTGCTCTTAATAAAACATAAAAATGCCTAAATAAACACAAATATTATGCATACATAATGTTTGTGCTGATATATATGCACATTATATGTATTTAAATGGGGAATGTATACTAAATGTTAAGAATATTAATGATTTCACCTATGAAATAAATCCGTGTAAAATAAAATGTTTCAACTTCTAGATTATAAAAAGTTGATATCCTGCTCATTGCTAAGAACTTATAAAAACTCGCAATCTTTGAATTTTTATAATTAAATAAAAAAAATTTTTTACTGATAATAACAACGCATGTTTTAACTGTACCATTAAATTATGATTTTATTTTCGGGACACTATACTAGAAAAATAAGAATCATTTGTTGAGTCATTTCAAAATGCAACATCAGTTGTTACTGTGAGTCAACAGTTTAACAACCTTATCTTATTGAACTCATGACAACAATTTATTTCGACACAAAAGGGCTACATATTCATTTTACTAATAAGTAAATATATGAATTATTCATTTAAATGGAATAGAGTTTAATACACCCATATTTATTTAGAGTTAAAACTCTTTTAAAAATATGCATTGTTCTGAAAGATAATAGAGATATTTATATATTAATAGCATTCCTTAGTTTTATTATCGAAGGAATAATATTTCAAATGAATCTATGCAGATGTGTGGTTGTTGACAGGAAACGCACCATTACTCTGCTGAATTGAGACTTTTAATTGGAATATGGTAATTAAACACATCACACATGTCACCACTTATGTAATCAGAAGGAGAGAACATGTGTTTCTTTTAGATTGTAATAGCTGACTCATTTCTTTGTAAATGGCTCTTTCAATAAAAGATTGTATCTTCTAATGAACATATTTCTTTTTCTGTTTGATATGCTTTATGAATTGGAGAAGGATTTAAACTCTGGAGTTTTTAATTAATCTCAAATAGCATTGTCTCATATATCTAAAGCAAAGATTATGAGAATGGAAACTATCTGTTATAATGTGGTTTGCGTTGAACTTGCAGAAAGCTCTTACAGAACATGGGTTAAGTTTCATACATCTTAGCGTATTTCAACAAAAATATACAGTACTTTGTTTCTTTATAGCATCTACACTTGCTTGATTAGAACCTTTTGACTTGAAAGCTTTTATAAATCTTTTATATCTATCTATATAATATATATATATATATATATATATATATATATATATATATATATATATATATATATATATATATATATATAGCCCACTATCTAAGAAAACATTTGTGAAGTACAGATTGCTGACAGCATTAAAGAGGTTTTTATTCTTCAATGGTGAGCTGGCACTTGGGTGATTGGCCCTTTCGTTCGCGCCACTACAAGGCCGGAAACTGCTACTCATTTATCTTACCCGGTGGGCACCTGTGAACCAAGTCATACTACTACCCAAGTCACACCACAATAAACCCGTTTATAGGGCGGGCGACATTCATCCATCATCTGAGGAAAAGACAATAAACACATAGGAAGAGAAAGCACATCCATGCCCGAGCCGGGATTTGAACCCAGGTCCTCCCCATCCGTAGTCAGTTACGCTAACCACTAGACAGGTTGAGTGGCTAGTATTAAAGAGTCATGGCACAGATTTCATGGCATCAGTTTTTTGGCTATCATTTATATAATGTTAAGAATATTTTGTTGAGAAAAAAAATCAAGGAAATATATTAGTTTTGACATTAAATTCTAACAGAAATAGCAATCAAACGAGATAAAATACATTTAAAAAATTCTTGAAAAGTATTTAAAAATTGTATTATCATGAAAAGTGTTTGAATACACATCATATTTTCCCTTCAAGGGACACTTTTATTTGTTTTAGGTTATATTCACCGCTGGTGGATACTTTAATGGCCAAAGAGGCCGTTGTAAAGCATTTTTTATACCCACCGCATATTGAATTTCAAGAGGACTAGATTATTCCTCCTTTTGGCATCATAGTGTTGTGGAAAGCCTAAAGGTTAAATGGTGCCCATGATAATCATATTCCTACTTCTGTAATGAGGAAATCCAGAAAATTTTTAAGAGCTCACCCCGACAGACTAGCATGCAGAAATCAGAAATGCAACATTTATCTTGCATCGTTTAACAGTGGCTGGGATCGAGCCAGGGTAATAATGCTCGGAAAAGCTTGGTCACAGTGAATCCATATGCTATGGATGATAAACTAGAAAAAATAGTAAACAAGTCCCTGTACTACGTACTAGTTAAAATCAGACATATAACATTCACCACCCTATTGTACCGAGCTTGGTTCGTGTTGATTGATAGTTGAATAAAACCACCAGTTAATTAACACAAGACTTTTATTCGTAAAAATTCCAGCTGTAACAATAAAAATTAACACAGCACAATTCGTCACATACGATAAGAAACAATTCAAAGGTCTCGAATACCTCCGACATCTTCTCTAGCAGTCACCACTAATCGTTTTCACAAAACTGAAAACTAAACTCAACTCACAATGTCGGGCTGCGGTATTTATAATCTGACTTGGTGGAGAAATCTACTAGTTTCGCCAAGGTTCTTGAAGCTTCTAGGCTATCTTGCTAAATATTGGTCCTAGAGCTTAGGTGGTGGATGTTTCCAGAAGTATCTATTTCTCGCCAAATTGCCAAGTTTTTCGCCAAAACATTATTAAGTCACCAAGTTATTAGATAAACCGCTTTTAACGTACAACACTTATAAATACCGCAATTTTTGCCCAAAATGTGATTATTTCCGATCTGTCTGAGGTATTTTATGACAAATACAATTATTAAATGTAAATTTGTAACACTATTATAGAAAGTGAATGGATTCGTACCAGGTACCTTACTCTGAAGAAAAGCACATTTCTACTATTACACTCAGGTAAACCATGAAAAGATTTTTAAGATGAACCTTATGTTCTTTTATTTTGCATGGATATTGATTTAACGATGAATACTGCACTTTTCTAAATGTTAGCATGAATCGACTTAGTGTTTTCTGAGTCTATCTAATATTTTCTACCTAGTGTGTCTACCTAATTTTCTGAACTTCATCCACTGCCGTGCTTGAATAAAACCAATTGTCGATGGAACAATTGTTTTGAAATTAATTATTTGTAATTAATTGTTTTGAACAGTATGTATTAAATAAGCAGTGTTATTTGCTGAGTTGTTTATTTTGCGATGTCAAATAATATTTGGTTGCTCTCTATGATTTTGCGCTAGAATTCAGCAATTTTGGTATTTTAACTCTCGTTAACAAATAAAACCCTTATCGAAAAGCCTAAAATTAAAATAGGTTTATTATTTTTATCCGAGCATCACTCTATGTGAATGATTGGGAGTTTTCTGATTTTCCAACTACTTACTTTATTACACAGCTTGCTTTGATTAACACTGCAGGGGGATTACTATTAATAAAATTGTATAGAGATGTGAATGATTAATATGTGTATATTAGAGAGAGATTCACAAAAATAGTGTTCAAAACTGACAATTAATTATTTTTGTCTATTTTAAAATAGAATTAAAATATCTTAGAAATGTTGAGGTACTTAAATATCAGATATTCTGAAACTTCTAAAAATAACGAAAAAATTAGCAATTTTTGTATAATAAGTAGTGTATAAACTAATTTTTAAGTAAAGATTTATTACTGAATTATATTTTATTTCTTCTCTTATTCACATCATTATACTTTTAAAATTTTGAAAATAACATTCAATCATTTTAATATTATGTGTAGTAAAATATAAGCTAATATTCAGGAAAATGTTAACTACATAAAATTTCTCTCACTTCTTTCCTTCTATAATATTATGATATTTTTTAAAATTTCGAAAAAATAACACCAAGTAGCTGTTTTTATAATGTGTAATAAAACATAAATTAATTTTAAAACAAATAAGCTACTCAAAATGTTTTCTTTTTCTTTCCTTCTTCATCTTATTTCCTTCTACATCATTATGATCCGAAACTCCTCATCCGCGAATCGCAAATTAAAACCGAAGAGTGGATTAAAACTTTCACTTCGAAAATTATTACTCGTCAACACCACGTCAACCCTTTATAGCCGCGGGAATTTTCTACACGGATTTCCCCACCCACCTGCTGTAGGAACCCAAGCTTCAAATCAGACTTGCAGCACGTTACAAAACAGTACTCGAGAAAAGATAGGTTATTATTAAATTACGCATTGGAGCTTAGATGACAAGAGAGGGGGAGGAATTTACCACCCCCACACTCGAATTAAAACTAAGGAGCAAAAGGAATGATTGGTACAAAATGTGTTGACTTTTCTTATTAGAAGAGCTGGCAAGATGAGGGGTGTTGCAGGTGGGTGTAATCTGCGCATTGTTCTCAGAAGTGTTCATGGAAACCTTAAGGGTACGTCAACTTTTTAACAAGGGGTAATTGTCTCCTTGAAAAGAAGGGGGTGAATCGTCTTGATTTCTGAATGCTGTCCCTGACGAAGCGAGAACATTTAATGAAGGGGTTTCCGACTCTTGCGAAGCGAGGTGGTTTTCAATTTTAAATTCGTGATTTTTAAGATGTTCCTTTGGGTTTTAAATGGTAATGATAGGTTTTCGGTCTGGTCATGTCAGGAAAATAGAAGCTGTTTGTTTGGAACATGAAAGAAGGGTTGAGTTGAATTGAGCTGTGCTTGATTTCCTGAAAAAAATGCTTGAGTCAGATCGGTGTTTTTGAATGGAAAAATTGATTATGACTTTAAGTGTAAAGATGGGAAAAAACAATACTCTAAAAATGAATTTCTTTGATTGTAAATTTGAATACACTGTCATAATAGTTAGAGCTACACTATACAGTTATTACTCCGGTTGTCAACTTTTATAAATATGTGTTTTTTACAAAAATATTATGCTATTTTTTATTTTAATTAGGAAAACTTAAACAAAAATTTGTTAACTTTAAGATATCAAATTTCATTACTTTAGAGAATTAAGTTGTTATATAATTTTGTTTTAATTATCATAAAATTTAGAATAAAATTTAAATTTTACTTAAATATTATTCTACGCTTTAGGATAGTTTTATTTGTTAGAATGTTTACTGTTTAATTTTCACTTGTTAAAATAAAATTTAACTTTACTTAAATTTCATTCCAACAAATGAAAGTAAAATATTTTAAAATTATAAAAATATAAAATAGAAATGAAAAAAAATGCGTATTGAAAATAGATTGCTTGTTAAAATATTTTCCATTCACATTTATTTCTAAATATCTTCTTATAAAAAAATTAATTCACTTAAATTACAATATTAAATGTTAAAAGGCAGTTAAGCAGAAATTCTAGTTACTATCTTCGAACATTAATAGATAAAAGTATTTCAATAGTTATCATTTGATAATAAATTGCATAAAGATAAATATATACTATTAGAAGGTAATCTTCACTTATGTTAAAGTATTTTTCAAAGTATTCATTTAGTAGTAAATCACATGTAAAAACCAAATCGTAACGCCTCTCATTTGCTTCCAAGTGAGATGTACGTAAATAATGTATAAGTAAAATTAAGCAAACAATTTTGTCTGATTTAGTTAGGAGTTATTTGTTGGTCTACCATGACTAGAATCATTACATTAAAAACCAAATTGGAACGCATCTCATTTGCTGCCAAGTAAGATGTACATAAATAATATATAAGTAAAATTAAGAAAACAATTTTGTTTGATTTAGTTAGGAGTAATTTGTAAGTCTACCATGGCTGGAACCCATATTTTTTTTAAATCTTTGACTAGAACCTATACTTTAAGAAAAGTATCTACTACTGTGACAGGAACCTGTATTTTAAAAAAGTACTAAAATTCTATCTACTACTTTGATTAAGTCATATATTTTTAAAAACTCTACTTTGACTGGAACTTATATTTCAAGAAAAGAGCTAAAATTACTGCAAGCATTCCTACCAAATGTAGGAGCCAAAATGACCTTAAAAGCATTTTAATTATCATTATATTAAAATATATTAAATGACATCAAAAACGAATTTGACTGAACTAAAAATAATACAAAATATAAAGGTAAGTTTAATAAACATTTATTAGAGAACAGAAGCAAAAATTTTTTCTTGATGTCATTGTCCAATGAACAAAAGCACTTATCTCTGTTTGCAAAAAAAAAAAAAAATGTTTATATTGGTCTATTAAAACAAATGTTACATATCAATGCTCAACAAATCCAGTTCTTTCCTAACCAGTATAATACAGATAGTTTGTTCTTCTTTTTAGTAACAAAAAGTAGTGACTAAATAGCCATTTACCCCAACAAATAAAAATCGCATGGCACTATGTCTGGATAATATGACAAATGGGACCAAATTTCCCATTAGAATTTCTTTGGAAAATTATATGATTTGCATGGTACATTGACTTTTGACGTGTTAAAGCAATAATATGATTCACTCTCTTAATTTATTGATGAATTTTGGCTGTTTTCCTTAAATTGTGTAAACATTCTGATAAAAATAACTCACACACTTTGTTCCTTTATTAAGTTCCTCAATTTGAAGTTTGAGTACATATGACGTGATTTTACGAACCACTGTCCTATCTTCTTCGGTGACCATACTCAATTAACTTAATTTCTTGTTGAAGCTATAATATATATATTAGGTTGGGGGAAAAGAAATCCATCATTTTTACGTGAACTATATGAAACTTCTTTTGGATTTACTTTGTAAAAAGGTTTAAAACAGCTTTCATGTAGATTTTTAGGTCTTGCGCGTTACGACTGCTAACATGCTGTTAACTTCAATCATTTTTGATATTTTATAGACATTTTCAACGATGCTGTATTCACATGCGAGGTACATCTCTAACATCAAAAATAACCGAACTGAATAGACGAAACAAGAATTGTACGTAACTGGTTGTTACAGTCTTATATAGGACGATAAACACCTTTCACAATTTTAGCCACCCGGCTATCTTTTTCACCGTTACAAGAGAAAAACGAAAATGTATCGAATTTTCTGTTTGTTGTCTTCCATTTTTAAAACCTTGTACTCGTAACTGAATGAATCAAACAAAAAACCGCAAGAGGATATATTAGTGTCACCTTTCCAACGAGCATAAATCTGAAATTGTTTGATAGATACCTCACGAGATATCGATCACTATAGACGTCTACCGAAAAAATAATGGATTACTTTTTCCCCAAACTAATATATATATCCATGAAGTTATGATTATTTATATGACTGCAATTGTCAACAAAAATATTTTTTTTTAGAAATTATATGCAAGACAGAATATTTATTCAATGTAATTTAAAATAGTAATTAATTTTTATTATCCTGCCTAGTCATTTTTATCATTTGATATAAAATATTGATGTATTTGAATCTAATAACATGTAGTATATGTCTGATAATATTATAAAAAGACAGTTTTCACTATTTTAATCAACTTACGCGTTGATATATAACACTCTTCCCTAATCTCTTCAGAAACAATTCAAATAGCAATTCGGATCAGGTCTCTTTCCCATTATTATAAATCTTACTTTTTCTTTGTGTATATCTTCTTTCATGTAAGGAGATATTTGCTTTCTTTACTAAATCTTGCTTTATGTTAGTTTATCTTACGATGGGGAAATAGCTCAACAGAGTAATAAAAAGAAACTATTCGAGGGTGGAAGATGGCTTCTTCAACGGAACAATTATAGTAGTTTAGAAATGTCAAACTCTCGAAGACTCTTTCGAACTGAATAGGAAAAAGAAAAGAACAAAAAGAGAACAGGTCTGGTGTATTTTTCAAAATAAAATACTCCCGAAGTTATATCAAATAATGAAGAAAAACATCTCATAACAACCGATAGTTGGTAAGTTTTTTACTTTAAAAGGAGCTGTTGAGAGTTATATATATTCTTTTAACATTCTAAAGTAAAATGATATATTTTTCTTTACGTTGATGATTTTTTAAATGTAACTGTTTTACTGTATTATATAATTCAGATTAAAATATAATAACATTTTTTCATTTACATTTTTTAATTTAAAAGCTATTACAAATTTTGTATAAGGTAAGAATATATATTAAAATAATTCTAAAATCTTTTATCGAATATTGGTATTTTTATGTACCATTTGTCTGAAACACATTTCATTGATAAATTAGATCATTATAATGAGCTTCTACCCTGTTTTTTCAATCCACCAAATTCTTTAAACATAACTAATCACGTTGAGCATTTGAACTTGGAGTAACGAGGTTGACATCCAAACTGGCACTTTTTCTCCTTATGCAACATCAACGAATAGAAATTGGACTTTAATAAAAATCAATTCTTAGTTTTTCTTAAATAGTGACCTTCGATTGAGGTTATTTCAAATTCTCAACTTAAAGGATACGTAAGTATACTATTACAGACCAACCTACTGCATTTCTTCGATGATCTACAATTCCTCTTTTCTTTGATCTTTAAACTATACTAAAGATAAGTACACTTAATTTTTCTAAGTTCATATAAAGTAATCCAAGTTCTTATACTATTATTTTAAATATATAAAATGAAAACCAATTTGAAAAAAAAGGAAATACTTAAATTGAGGACAAAATGCTATTTAAAAGGTATCACGTGACAGAATAAGTGGCTAATTATACTATGATCCATTTTTACTCACTAGAGCTGATTTAATGGGAATTACGTTGCAAAATGATTATTCGTGTATTAAGTGGGAATCAAACCCATAAACTTTCACTTTAATATAGAAGCTTTAACTTTTTAAATACATTTAACTTAATTTTTATTTTGGTTCAGGTTTACTTGGATAATGGATAAAATGATTATTTTAATGTCAATTAACCTAAGCATAAATACAAACTCTAGTATTGCAGCTTCTTATAATATTTCTTTTTTTACTAAAGAATAATAATCCTATTTTTCACGGATGAAATAGTGAATTTAAGACGGCTTTTACTATTCAACCACAAAGCTCGCAGCCGAATTGCTTAGTGTTCTCAACTTCGGTTCAACAGTTTGTGGATTCGAACCATTTCTTGGTATTGTATGTGTCTAATGGTTCAAATTCCTTTTCAAATCGAAAAACTCTGCCAAATTAGGCTTAGTGTGCAAAAGAAGATAGTTCAGCAACAAAGAAATCAACCAAGCCTTAGCTAATAGACTGTATTAAACTTAACAACTCCTTTTTTTTCATCCTTACCTTAATAACTCATAACTAATAATATTCGATGACTGGTACTATCACAGTAAACATAAACTCTGATCATATTACTTCTCATGTATAATCAATTTTTGTTATGTATAATATTTCGTTTTATTATGTATAATAATCCTTTTTAGCTATGAACTGATGAATTTCAGATAAACTTTTAAACTGTATTCAACTTAACACCTCATTGTGATTCTGTTTTACCTTAACAATTCATGAACGATAATTTTCATGTATATTATTCACTAAGAATAACTCTAAATCCTATACTGCAGCTTTTAATATTCTTCCCCAACTCAAATTTATACAAAAACATTCGACGAAGATGAAATACACTGCATTTTTAATTAGTTTTGCTTTCTGAGTATTCTAATGTAACCACAAATTAAAATACTGTCAAAAAGTACTGTCATTGATGAAGATTAATGGGTCAGATAGATTTTCGAAGAATCGGAATATTTCCCTAATCCATAACTTCGGCTGAAAGATCGAGCGTGCATCCCGACTTTAATTCGACAGGTTTCCCATCATTAATTTTATTACAACTCCCAAAAACTGGCGCCACGCATCCGTTAACTCCAACTTATGTGGAAAGGAAAAAAAAAGACAATCAGATACGGTTACCACGCAGAGATACATTTCAGTTGGCGATCAACCATTGAATGATGACATTCCTCGGTGATACATGGATATCTGCGATAAGTCATAATAATTCAGTAACTTACCGATAACTTTAAACTGAGAAGTGTATATAAAAAAATTTACTTCGAGTTTCCTATTCATTTATCATCCTGGAGGGTGGTGGCAAACGTTTCAATTCCGTGAAAAATGTCTTTTAATCCCATTTTACCCTTTCTTCCTAAGAATAAATGAATGAAACCTACGTATATGAAGACTAAATTTGCATTTTAAAGATATTATTCTTGAAGAGTGATATAGCTTATAAAATTTTCGATAATCTCATATGGTTAACAAATCTGATTTGACTGTTTGGTTCTATTTCGTAATTGATAATATGCTTGACAATATTAGATGTGTTTTTAAACATTATCTTATAGTAAGTAAACAGTAGTTTATATAAAAGAGTATAAAGTTAAATAAAGTTATGATGCATTTATATATAATGTCATTTTATGTTTAGCATACAATGTAATTACATAAAATATGTACTTTTGCACTTATTTTATGTAAGAGACCATGACCTATTTAATATGCTTCAGCCGTCCTTAGTAAATAGGACGGGACTTCGATTTATTATCTTACAATAAAGAGAATGACTCCTTAACCAACTAGGCCACGTGTCCATTATTTGATAATACGTACTAGTTAACTCTGATGCTTTTGCAATTCATTGCTTAAAATCTTGCTTCTTTGCGTTCAAAGGGGACTTTCTGTAGAGTGCAGCAAATTCAAATATAGCTCAAGGGAGGAAACCCTGAAATCCAAACTCTTATCTTCACAGACATTATTGAAGAAAAATAAAACATAATTTTCATCTCCTACTTTCTAGCCGTAGCTGGTACCTTATTTTAGAGAATCTATTTCAAACGTTCTGGTTTTATAAGTTTATCCTAATAGTCTATAGAGTATAATATATAAGCATAGACTTTGCATTCTATGGTATCTCTGCGCGTCGTTGGCATTATAATGCATCAGATTTTTTTATTTGTTGTAGTTAAGCTAGACTTAATTTTTAATCATATGGCACATATTAACATTCTAATATAATGCATTTTACCATACGTTAACTAACTGATTAAACCTTTAATCAAAAAAATTACAACTTATTAACGAAAATACAAAATCGGAGTAATTATTTTGAATGGAATCTAATTTAATGACATTATTATTTCTATCTTTATATTTTACAATTTTATTTAATTATTAAAAAGAATAACAATCTGAGAACAGAATTTGTTGATTTTAAGCAAATAACATCCTATATTTACACTTACACATATAAAACAGAATTCAGTAGGAAATATTTTCCGTGTAGAAGAGAATTTACCTATACTGCCTCTTTACATTATAAATAAAATTTAAAGATTCATGGGAAGAATTATATGATTGAAATTTGAAGCTATATCCTTGAATTTGACGCTAAATATATTATGTTTGAATTTATTCTCTAAGCACTCGATAAATAAATACAGAGTGTATATATTCTCTGGATAAAATAATCCCTATTCTACTGCGAACGTCTCGTTCAGCTTTGTTTACAGCATAAATTCTCATAACAATGTGTGTATTGAGTTAACATCAGATAAGGTTGTTTTAAAATGTTTTCAATGCAAATTTACTTGATATGTCGGTGGATATGGTATGAATGCCAGTAAGCAAATAATAGCGATTAATAAATAAATAGTAGCGACAAATAGTAAAAATTCATAATATTAAATTACAGCACTAAAGAATTGATTATATTACATTCGGATATTTTAAGTACAACTTCCAGTTTTACTTTCTTACTGGGATTTTAAACACAATATTGTTCCTAGATAACAAAATAAAACTATGATTGTCTTTTGATTTCTACAGAAGTTATCTTTTAAATCCATAAATGGTGAATTTTATATCATATTTCAAACTAAAGTTATTTTTGGACATGTTTGTACTGTAGTGATATAATTATTATGAAAAATAAGTTATTTTTGATCATATAATTATATTGGGAACAATTAATTTTTTCTCATTTATTCAATCACATATTTTTTAATGTTTATCGTTCGTTTCTTCTTTTAATTCAGTCTTTTTTAATTACATTACATTATTAGTAAGCATTCAAATTTAAAATTCTATCTTTAGAGAGCCTGACGCTATCAAATACATAAAAATCAAAAAATAACTGGGGCTGGTTAAGTTATTAGAAAGAACAAAGGACGTTCAACATAGAAAATATTTTTGGTCAGGCCCTCTAGAACAAGAGCTAGTGTCCGACCCAATTTTAGTTGGTTTGACTGCCAAAAAAAAATGATCTTGTCATTTTTAAGAGTGATCAATAGAAAGATTGTGGTCAAAAATAGAGTGGCCTAGAGGCCACTAGAGGAGGATCAATTGAAAGATCATGGCGAAAAATAGAGCGAACTAGAGGAAGATTCTTGAGAAGATCCACACACACAGGCCTGCCAAAGTTTTCGTGTTTTTGAGATTGTAAGAGCTCGTAAGTATTTTTGATTGTCTATTTTTGCAAACCAGTACTTTTTTAAATACAGACAAAAAGTTTGCATCTTGGTTCGATGATTCGGTAAACATGATAGCAAGCAAACAGCAATAATTTGGCCTTCAGTTCAATTGTTGATGAGTTTAGTTTTTATCTCAAGCTTATACTTTGCAGCGATTCGAAATCTATTTTGAACTGTAGTTTAAAGTCTAATTCGCTCTGTGAAAATGTGGCCACTGAGCAACAAATAACCAAAACAAATAAAATATTCTGTAAGCAACCTTCAATTACCATTATTTCCTCTTACTTACATTTAAAGAGCTGACTAATGCATTTTAAATATAGACAAATAGTTTGAATCTTTGTTCAATGATTCGGTAGTCCAGGTAGAGAGGGAACATCAATAATTTAGGCTTCAGTTCAACTGTTGATTTTGGTTTTTATCTCAAGTTTATACTTTGCAATGATTCGAAAACCATTTTGAACTGAAGTTCATAGTCTAATTTGCTCTTTTAAAGGTGGCCATTGAGCAACAAATAACTAAACCAAATAAAAGACTCTGAAAGTAAAATCTTCCATTACCATTCTTCTCTCATTACTTCCGTTTTATATCTATATTAAGAATATTGGACTCTATTAAATGTGGTACAAATAGATCTGCAAAGCACAATGCTCTTCAGCACATTTGCGTATTGTACACACTACCTGCTAGATATAAAGGGGAGATTTCCCTTTGCAGATTGCTACAGCCATAAACCCTGGGTCCTAGTTGAATAAGGATTGTTCTCATGGAATCTATTGAAAGATATTGAGTTCAAATCCTGTCTTAACTGAAGATCCGTAGTCTTAACTGAAAATGGCTAAGTCATGTTAAATAGTTGTTGGGTCATGTTAAAATGCAAATGCTCTTCGAGTGAAATAATACTTCTGAGAGTGGCAGTTCATGCGTTGGAGGACACTCTGCTCCCTCCCAACTTCTAAATTATAAAATCTCTGACACAGCTACTTATTCATAACTAGCAGAGCAATTATGGGTTAGATACTGATAAGTATGCTGGTGAAACAACAACAGCCACATTTTTTTAAAAAATAGTCATCAAAAAATAAGTATTGCATTTCATAATTATTTTAAATGAAATGTTATGAATCCTATTATAAAGAACTTCATAATACAATATAAAAATATTGATTTTATTTTTGTAGAATGATTTGGCATATATTATTTTAAAACATGTAAATAAATCATACTAAAATGACACAGACAAATTTCAAAAATTGTCACTGTTTTGAATATTGCCATTTTTTAGGGGTGATATTGATTTTAAATTCTCTGATTATCTTTTATAAGTCGATTAATGTATTAACAAAAAAATCTAACTAAATTCTGTGTCTTTTAGGCATGTAACTATAATAGGTATAAAAAATAACTTTAAATCTTAATTTAAAGGGTATAGTAAAAATCCAACTGTCACAACAATAAATGCGGCCAAATAGATTTTATGTTATAAACTGAAAGGAACACAAACAATTTAAGAAAATATCATTTCTAATTAATTTTATGACATATAGAATGTAACACACCTAAACAACGGTTAAGTTTGTCCCATATGAAATCTTGTTTACATTTCTTATATATGTTTGAAATATCATAAATTTAATTTGTTTGGAGTCATAAATTACAATAATATTGCCAGTAATTTTGTTAGATTGCATGTAGACACAGAACTTCCAAAACGCAAGTGATTTTACTGTTGCCACTTACTAGTTACCATAACTTTTCAATTTATACATGAAATAATATATTCTTTAACAATGAATAAAACGTTTTATGTTATCAGCATGATTCTGAACGAATGACAATCGGCAGATTTTCATAAATTGGAGTTTCAAGGAGCAAAATAATTTACAAAATAAGAAAATTTAATGAGATACAAAAATATTAATATAAAATTTATAAAAGGCACGATAGAATAAAAAGTTAAGAATGTTTGCGTTTAAATGAATTTTAGTGGCATATTGTTATGATTATGATCTTCTTGTTGTATGCTAATAAGTTGGCGTCATACTATTGTTATACATTAGATGAATAACATCACGTTTCTATCTTTTACATGCAACTTCTTAAGATAAGTGCTGGGAAACATTTTCTTCATTTGTGATTGGAGAATGTTGTCAAATCTATATGAAAATTATTTAGTAGATTTGCTTTGATTATCGCCCAAAGATCAATTTTTGCACATGAGAGCTCAGACTAGGAGTTGCAATTTAAAATAGATTCTTAACTTGCACAAGCATTTACGCTTGAATTAAGAATCAAAACCACAAAGTGTTAACTGAAAATTAGGCGTTAACTATTCAACTATGAACTTGGTGCAGATATCTAGTAAATATATAGAATCTATCAACGATTTGAATGTATAAACCAATATTAATATCACATTTTATTTAAAACTATAATTTTTATGTCAATTTGAACGTTGAAATTTGGTCGTGAAATTTTTTTACTAAAAAGGAAATCTGTTTATGCTTCCTGCTTTCTTTATGTTGAGGAAATAAAAGTTTCTTTCATACAATTTTAACTCATTATCTTAAATAAAATTTGCATCAAAAGTAGTATATAACACTGAACATCTCATTTTTCTCTACTTAACTCAGATTTACAAATTTATTTCCTAATTTAAAGGAATATAGTATTAATATGATTAGCTATCCAGTTAACTGTGACCATAAGAAATAGTTTATGTGGATAGTTTTAGAATATTAAACCGCATAAATATTAATTCAATTAACTAAGGCAGAAAATTTCAAAATTCATATAATTAATTTTCAGTTGGCTCCGAAATTTACACAAAACAATTAACAATGCACAAATTACGAAGTAATTTCATTATAACTGAAGATTAAAATAAAATAATAAAAAAGCATCGTGACAGAC
Organism: Latrodectus geometricus; assembly: GCA_026290005.1. NCBI lineage: Eukaryota > Metazoa > Arthropoda > Arachnida > Araneae > Theridiidae > Latrodectus > Latrodectus geometricus. The sequence goes on from JAPDSC010152132.1 coordinate 120,298, forward strand.
TAGATAGGGATTCATTATAATCGAAGCCTAAATTAATTTTAAATGAAAGTCAAAACAAAGAAGATTCTGAAATAAAAGTTTTTGCGTGTAGGGGAAGTCCTGACATCTTCACGAGATATCTCGTGAAAACACAAACCTTTCTCGGAATTCGATTCCCCTCTTTTTCTCATTAACTCCCTCTTTTGTTCTTGATGAATTTCTTTTTTTTTTCATTACGATGAAAATCAATGTATTATTAAAGACTCATCAATCTTGAAGGTTATCATCTCGACAGAGAAGAGAAGATGGGCTTGAATTACCATCTTTATCTGAGGAACTGATGGAAAAGGGAGAATTTTTACTCTTGCCAAACGAATTTGCTCCGGAATAACTTGGACCTCTATCTGAAGAACATTCGCTAATCCCTTTTAAAACAAAACGATAGCAATAAAATTTTTCACGCAAAGGAATTTTATTTGCTGCTCAACCCTTGCATCTGTCACTGAAGATGAGAGTTTCGGACGATTTAAAGAGGATGGTAATTATCTGATAATGCTGTAAGTTTAAAATGAGTGCCAGTTCCAAAGATAGGAGAACTGTAAGAGAGATGAATAAGAAGAAAGCATAAAATAAAACAGAAATAGAGTCTTTTCCAAGAAAGAGAGATTAAAATTTATACGCTGGAAGAAATATATTCTGTCACACAGATGGGGAAGAGTTTTTATTTGCAAGTATTGTTATTCAAGACAACGCTGATTTTTAGACGTAATGGGGAATTTAATAAACTAGAAAAATTCAATGAAAGTATAGTTTGATGAGTGAAGACTAGAGATAAGCGCTTGTCTTATAAATGTGAAAGCATTATTTCGGAAATTTCATGTAAACTAATTAAGGAAGCTTTCGAATGTGAAAATAGTTTACTACTGAATAATGTATTGGCTTTTTAAATACTGTAATCATTTCACTGCAAAAATACTTTTTTATTTGTTATTATAAGAGAATTTCATATATTTTATGTCCAATATATCTTTAAAGAATAAAACTCACCGCTATTATCGAAGAGAGTATTCAATAAGAATGATATTTGGTACTATATTTGGAAATTTAAAATTTCCCCGTAGCATGCATTTTATAAATATTAAGAAATAAGGAATTTTTTTTCATTAATAGTTATTTAAATGCACTTTAACCATATGTTAAGTGGGAAAAATTTAAAAATTCTATTTTGCCTAAATTAAAAATGGCGCAAGGCATAAGTCTTATTCAATGTTAAAGTATAACATTTTTATAAATACAAGTACAAAATAGGAATAAAATTTTAATTTCATTAGTTAAAAAGCAATTTTAGTTTTCTGTATATCTCTCTAAATTTATAAAATTAATTATTTTCACCACAAAATTTTAATTTCATTAATTAAAAAGCAATTTTATTTTTCATCATATGATTCTAAATTTATAAAATAAATTATAGCTAATCTTCTGGGATATAAACTGTGACTTTGACGGTAACAATTATTTGCATTTTTAAATAACAATTAAATAAATAGGTTGGTATCTGAGCTGATTATCGTGTCTCCAAATTTTTGTACCAAACTGTGCGGCAAAAACTTGAGTAACAACGAACTGATTAGTATTGGCACTATCAAATTTCTGTTTGAATCAGAATCGAACTTGCCAGCTTCAAGTCTGGAAGCATTCATTTCCCATCAAACAACAGCAAAGCTGAATTTTGATCATCTATCAAAACTAATTTTCTCAATAATGATGACAAATAGTAGATCAAATAAGTGTTTAATTTAAAATTAATTTTAGTTATACTTATTATTATTTTGAACTACAACTTTGTTGCAGAGCAAAACATCATACTGATCGATCAGTGGCTAACACTACTGTGACAGGTAATATCGTTAAATTAAAAATAAAAACACACAAACTACATATTATATTTACATGAAAATCTGTCTTGCTGGTGGCTTTGTCAATTTCGCGGTGCCCAGCCCTGTATAAATATTATTATTTCTCCATCTTGTCTGTACATCCCTTCTTTCCTCCCTTCTACAAAGTTGACAGACAGTAATTGATTAGTACAGTGTGGAGAATCCCAAACTCCGATAACAATGAATTATTCAGAGAATACTGCCAAAAACTAACTACGACCGTACCAGGCAGTGCCTTCGAAAGCACAGAGTTTCTCATTTTTTATACATATACATTTCCTTACCACCACCACCCCTCAACTGCGGTTCATCTGTATAAAATTATAGCTATCTATTTTGCGGGCCGCAGGCAGCACTTGATAAATAAGCCCGACGATGATATTTCACTTTGGATTTTTTCCCTATGGAATCCTTTACGTGTTCAAAAAATGAGTTATGAGAGAGAGAAGGACTTTAGACCCCCATTTTTCTCAAGGGGAGGAAGACCTGGAGAAATGGGATTTTTCCTTACCTTTCCTTAGTTGTTGTCTCTTCTACGATTTTTTTTCTCTTTGTGAATTATTATGCAAAGTGAAATATTATTTTACATTTTTATTCCTTTCTTTGGCGATCAAAATTATCCATCTTGATCTCGAAACAATGAAAAATGTATTTGTATGCACATCTCAATTAATATTTTGTAGCTGCGGCGATGAAATT
>JAPDSC010152137.1:194-22768 GCA_026290005.1 Latrodectus geometricus
TACATATAAAATTTCAATGCACATTTCCCGAATGTTGTCCTATCTAGCTTCAGTTTAGTAGCGATGGTACCATCAACCTGACAATATTGCTAAAACTACAATATTGATGCATATTTGCAGATGGTTGCCTTTTTTCTCGCACTGCTTCAATGTCTAACCGTAATACTAACACTATAATTTGATGCATACTTCCAGAAACTTGTCATTGGTATAATCGAGATTGCATCGTCAGTCTGAGAATAGTGTTAACTCTATATTGTTGATACATATTTCCACAATGTAGTCCAGATATCGTCATACACATTGTAAAGCAAATGATTAGTATTTGAGGAATTTTCGACATACTCCATAAGAACACGGAAATATATATGGCTTCATTTCTTTTCCTGTTTGTTCTTTGTGTCTTACGGCTTCCATTAAAAGAAATATATACCAATGTTTAGATGTCACAAAGTATTCGTTCACTTACATTTTACATTTGTAGAAATATGTGAGCGATCAGTTGACAGTGAATTTCTATGGAATCCTTGTAACGGCCGTATTCACCAAACACGAGTTAACTTGAGTGCAGCCTATCTCGGATATAACTCAACTCTAGCATGACTCGTCGATTCTTATTCACGAAGCGGGGAAATTCCCGTGTAAAACAACTTTGGAGTTAACCGAACACGACATGTAAGACGGCCATAGTACCATAAAATATTGAATTTAGATTATCAATTGTTTTGGATATACCTCTCCCTGATTCATTGTTATAAGTTTCTTCAGATGAATGTTTAATTGTTGATGGAATAATTCTATAGTAGGAGTAGTGAGCATAAATTCTTAAACATTTGAAATCAATGCTGTAATTAAAATCTGTCAATTATACTTATAACAGGAATAATTCGTGTTACTAATTTTAAATGTCTCTCTTTTGGTAGAGGAAATAAAATTTTTGAAAAATTAATTAAATTTTTTTTACTAACAATATAAAATTTCTTCCCAAGTTAATATACGAGTTTAATTCTAATATATTATACTAGTATTTAGTGTTGAACAGCATAATAAAATCATTTCCTCTATTGAATGAATTATGAGGTAAAATTTGCAATATTTTATGTTTCTTAAATATTTGAAGTCAAATTCTTATAAGCTAAAATAGTAAGTTTTTATCCTTTATTATTATTATATTTTTATTTAATGCAGAAATGTTAATGATTTTGTCTAGTTTAAAATAAATTATTTTACTTAAGTACTTAATATTATACGAAGTCAAACTATATTTACGGCCGTATTCACCAACCAGAGTTAAACGAGGTTTCAGGGTAAAGAGCGAGTTAAGTCATGAAACGTTATTCACCACGACAAAAACAGCGATTAACTCACCTATATTTAACCCTAGAATAACCCTACGATTTAGATACGGAGTGTTAGCGCCGATTCAGCAAACAATGGCGGACTTAAGCGATATGTTTGTTGACATTGATGTGCAAGATTGCTAGCCAATCAGAAGCTGTCTTACATGTCGTGTTCGGTTAACTCCAAAGTTGTTTTACACGGGAATTTCCCCGCTTCGTGAATAAGAATCGGCGAGTCATGCTAGAGTTGAGTTATATCCGAGATAGGCTACACGCAAGTTAACCCGTGTTTGGTGAATAAGGCCGTATAAGATTGACCAATTTTGATGTCAAGATTAATTCCTACTATTCCTAGAGTAATTAGCAAAGTTTACTTCAGATAATTTCAGTTATGAATCATGACGAGGTATATTTTCCAAAACAATTGATAATCTAAATCCAAGAAATATCAATTTAAAGTTAAAGTACATATATTTCACTATTATCACTAAATTTCATATGCTTTGGGCAAAGTTTTATTGTTTAAAGAATAAACTATTGTTTAATGAAAGAAATATTAAAACACCAGTGCGCTCTTTCCACATATCATTCAGACAATTTATGAAACATATTTTCAAACATGGGATTTTGTTAACTAACTAGGATTTAGTTTACCAGCCGCCGATGGGGCTGAGTGGTTAGCGTTCCTGATTTCGAGGCTATTTATTCCGGATTCGAATACCGGTTTCCTTTCTTCTAAGATGATGGATGAATGTGGCCCAACCATTATAAATGGGTTTGCAGTGGTGTGACGTAGGCAATGCTACTCGCTTCCATGACTTGGTTCACAGATACCAATCGGATAAAGCTAAATGAGCAGCATCGTCTGGCCATATTATGGCGACGAATTAGTCACCCAGCCGTTGGAAAAAAAAAAAATTACCAACTATATCCCCTTATCGAATTTCCCTTTTGTGTTTCTATTAAGCATCTTACTTTTGGGCTGAGATTTCTACTTAAAGCTTTGAAAATTAAAGTTTATTAATTGATTAAAAAATTAAATTGTTTGGTGAGGTGGAATAAATGAGTAATGTGCAAAATATTATATCTAAACTACCAAAAATCTTGATTAAAATTATAAAGCATGTGATGTTGGAACACAAAAGTTGTTTTTACATTCACCCATTTTTTTACTTCAAATTTGGTAATTGTTTGCAATTACTTGTGTAATTTATTACCATTATTAATTATATTATTTTCAGAATTCATGATGTTTAGAATTTTAGAAATATAATTTAATACAAGCTCAAGGAATTGAATTTTTACTTTAAGTCAATGAATACTTTTTTGAATATTGTTTCTCGTCGCCTTGGTTCTATGAAGCTAACACCATCCAACAGACCCTGTCACATGGGTCCATGGCTGAAACTAACATGCAGCTTCACTTGAACGAAGAAAAACTAGGGCTGAAGACTGACTAAACTTCAAATAAGGTCTTCGCAGTTTAGAATAAGTGACGTAACCCCACCTTTGGCCAGCCATTCTCGAAGGTATCTTTCCACATGGAGGATAACGCAAACCCTCCCTTTCTAATTAGTTCATAGATACTAAAACTATAACCAGGGTCCTAGGCACTATCAGCCCAGAACACGACAAATCATAAGTTGGGTCAGGATTCGAACTCACTACCTTCCGATACACCTTAACCAAACAAAACACCACGTCTTTTCTTGAATAGAAACTATAAAGTTCTACAAATATCTTTTAAAAATAATAAATATTAGAAATATGTGTAAAATATTTTGGATTTGGTTATATTTCTAAATTTTCTGAATTAAGGTTAGTAGCAAATTAATATAAATATTGACAATGCGATATTTCTGAATAGTTTATAGTGCTAAACTCTTAAAGAGAAATGAAAATATTTTATGTATTCTACATTATGTTTTAAAAATTAGTAATTTTATTTAATTAAATAATTTAGTATCATTTGAAAGTATTGCCGCCCAACCTGTCTAGTGGTTAGCGTACCTGACTACAGATGAGTGGGACCTGGGTTCGAATCCTGGCTCGGGCATGGATGTACTTTCTCTCTCTCTCTCTCTCTTTCTTGTCTTTGTCCTTTCTTTGTGTGTGAATGGTTACCTACCCTATAAACGGCTACCTATGTCATGTGTGTACTGAGGAAGTCGGACTCCACACCAAATAGGGTTCAGTTGGAAAAGTGGAGCAGCGCACCCCATATTGCCAGCCTGGTTGGCACACGACAACAACAACAACATTTGAAAGTATTCATGAATACTTTGTGGAATTAATTTCTAAACTATAGGTACTTAATGTTTTTTAGTCTTGTTTTAAAAACAGGTATGTTACTCGTACATTAATAGAAACAGTGTGGTATATTGTTAAGGATAATATCTACATAAATGTATACAGTATGAGTAAACAGGTATGTTACTCGTACATTAATAGCAACAGTGTGGGATATTAAAGATAATATATAAATGGCTTTAATTTAACAGATTCAACGATTATTTTTAGACAGATTTATCTTAAAGTAGGCACAGGAAATTTGACTTATTGAATTTATTGACTTATTGAGTTATATATTCTAAAAAGATTTTATAATGTTTATTAATTTCATTTTATTTTCAGTTCAATGTCGGCCGAATCGTAAGTTATAATTTTGTATTATTTCTGCCCTAAATTTTTTCAATTTTATTTTAATTCGCATTTTGTAATGTTTAAATTATACATAACTAAATATTATTATAATTTAATTTTTTATAATATATTTTTGAATAAATCATGATTACATTGCTTTTTTTTTAAATTACAGCTGCAGGTAAAATCTATTTTGTTTATGTTAGTAATACTTAATAAAGCTCACATTATTTTAGGTTGGGTAAAAAATAATCCCCTATTGTGTTAGTAGATGGTAGCAGTTTACGGGACTATATATCGTAATGTTTCCGTTAAAAAATTTCAGATTTATCATTATGGGAAGAGGAAATTTTCTAAAAATATTATGTTTTTCTTTTGTTCATTCAATGCTGAATTTCAGAGTGCTTTTTATAGTGATGTTTATAAACTTCCGATACTTTAACAACGAATTACGTTCAATTTTGGCATCTTTGATTTCGTTCACGTACTTTTTATGTTAAGATGCCCCTCAATTGGAAATGTCTATAAAATCACAAAAATGAGCGAAGTCGTCTCATGCTAAAACAATTTTAAACTATTTTCTCAAATGTAATCCGAAACATTTGAAATAGTCTTGAAATTCGCGTAAAAATAGTGGATTTTTCCCAACTTAATATTAAGGCTTTATTTTTGTTCTTAGAAATATAATTTTGATTACTTTAAACAAAATGCTTCAATGAAATTTTATTTATTTCGTATGAAAGTTATTTTTATTTTTGTATTGAATATTCAAATAAAAAGTCGTACCAAATTAATAAAAAATATTTAATGTATAAGTAAATAAGTTATAAAACATAACTTTCAGTTAAATTTTAGCATTATTGAGAAATAAAATCATTTAGGAGAGTATAGATAATAGAATTAAAACAACATTTAAATCGTCCTTGCCAATTTAAACTAATCATAAAGTGGATGTTATGATTTATTTATTGCTTGCATAAACAATAAAATATTATAATTTAATGTGCTTTACATGGTCTTTTGTGCTTTACATGAAATAAATTTATCTTTACTTAATCTTTAATGAGTATTTAATTTTTAATAGCGGTATCAAGAGAGACAAATCTCCAATAATATATAAAATAACACATCCCACTACGATATTGCCCAACATTTTCTTTCCAACTGCTCACTGAAGATTACATGATTTATTATTAAAATTTGCATAAAATTGTATCTTCCGTATAAACTGACAAAAATTTACATTCTACATTTTATAATTGATTTTTATATAATTATTTTCAAAAGATTATAAGATCTGGTAATTTCCTTTTAAATATTATGTGGTAATCCCACAGTCACAAATTTACTTGTTTTTGATGGGTGGACAAAATTGTATATTCAACATTATGGGTGAAAACAATTATTTGTTTCATTCACAGACCAATTAGAAGTAAAATAAAGTGAAGTACACATAACCTCAACTGGCAAAAGACTTGGGATTTGCAGATAAACAGCAAATTACATAGTATATCTCCTCGGATTCTTCCATTTCCAGTTGTTCCTATACGAAGAGTTGATGTAAAACTTACACGCCTTCGCATTGGACATACTCGGTTTACGCTCAAGCATTTATTCTTGTCTCAGAGTGCTCCGATTTGTGACATGTGTAATGTACCATATACAGTACATCACATTTTAATTGTTTGTCCTAACTTCAATGATTTACGCTTAGTATTTTTTAACAGAACAAATTTAATTTTATCAGATTTAATTGGATCTCAACCACATAGAAATTTGTTTGCATTTTTACGCGCAATAGGTTTTTTAAATTCTATTTAAATTTTTATCCACTTTAATCTTTTACATAAACTTTTATTAAATTTTTAATATCCTTCATCTTATATATTTGACTAGTCTCTTATTATTGAATCTCTTGTTTTAAACATTGTTCGGTGCAGAAATGTCCAGTATTAGACCTTGCACCAGTAAACCACACAAAAAAACACATAACCTCAACTGTAACGAAAAAAAACAGCCACTTTATGGTAAAAGAAAACAAACTATATATTAAAAAAGGAAACGTAATGGACATTACATGATTTATTATTAAAATTTGCATACAGTTGTATCTTCCTTATAAACTGAAAAATTTGTGTTTTACATTTTATAATTGATTGTTATATAATTCTTTTCAAAAGATTAAAAGAAAATTATCAGATCGTATAAATATTAAGTGGTAAACATTTTTGGTACTTTCGTATGAACGCCACCACATCTTAATTCGCTCCAAAACTTAAGCAGAAGTAGTGCTTAATGTGCAGTTAGAAAATTTCTTTTACTAATCATGAAAAGTTTACTTATAATTATAAATAGACATTTTCTAATTATTAGAAAATTTCTTTGAAATTCTATTGGCTAAAAAAGTGACGATGGTGTTAATACGTAAGTACCAAAATTTTGACAAAAATCTAAGATTTACTTTTATTTTTAGAGAAAGATTTAGAACCCTTTTTAATTGCATGCATGATATTTAGATGACATTTTACAAAATTTTTTATTTGAAAAACGTTTAAAAAATATCGTTGTCATAAATTAATTTAAATGCATTGCTATATTTTTTGGAATTACAATAACGCGTAATTATGTAACTATAATAAATATTTTTCTACTATGAAGCTTCATTTTTTTTTACTGTTAAAATTTTAATTTTAAACAGGAAATAGTGACATCTTTCAAAATATTGGGAAAAAAATATTATTTAAAAAATATATATATAAATGTATTTTGTAATAAAAATTATATGAATTTTCTGCTTTAGTTTTCATTATAATTTGAAATAATTTGGAGATCATTTTAAATAAAATAAATTAATGGTGTACAAAACTTAAGCAACAGTGTAAGTTTTAGGTAAACAGCCTGGAAATTTAAAAAAAAAAAAAAAAAAAAAAAAAAAAAAAGGGAAAATTAAAAAAAAAAAAAAAAAAAAAAAAAAAAAAACGAGGTTCTTGTGATAAGTACAATGAACACGTGACTCAGTGGAAAGGTCACGTGAGTGTTAGGAACAAAATGTTACTGGTGATGTGACCGTAAGCAAAATACGTGCAGTCACGTGCTCAAGAATGCAATGGAAGGAGCAACGAAATCGCAACTGACGACATTAGTGTGACGTCATTTCCACAACTGTTTCCAAACAAATACAATGTAAACATTTGTTTAATATTGTATTTAAGAGTGCCTTCTTGACAAACTTGGAGATTTTTGTTTGGCTATCGATTTTATTGGTGATTTTTGTTGGCACAGAACAATAAATTGTTCTGTTGCAACCAGAATACGATTGGAAATAAGCCCAGTTTGGTGATTAACTGTGACTACAATTTGGCGAGAATCAAAGGTTAAGCAAACAAAAGGTTAAAAGTTTTAACTAACACGTTATCCTTAAATAATGAATATCAATTTCAAAAATAACAATTTAAAAATCTATCACCTAAGTCTATGGCAGTTTCAATGATAAATGACGCTTAACAGCAAATGTTTGGAAACAATATGACGTCATGACTAATGTCGTCTATTAAATACATTTATTGGTAAAGAATTAACCTGGATAACATCACATATAGAAGAATGATTGGTAAGCTGGTTTAGGAGCGTACTGTCATCAGTTTTGGGGAAGAGTTCGGAATCAACAGAATTGTAATATTGTGTGCTAGGAAAGCTTTGCAAACCATACATTAAGCTGTTAAAAAATTGGTGGAGACCACACCAAGAAAACATGATATCCGATGCATCGTCCTGGAGGCAAAAAGAGTCCGAAACCAGTCAGCAAGCGGCATTGCACTTAGCTTGTCTGCAACGGTAGTTTACTGTGTCCAGACACTTGCAACGAAGGCACTATGTCTTGAATGCTGCACTTTCTTTGAAAGTTGAGCTTTGGAGCCTAGAATTGCGTAAAGAGCATAAAAAATGTACTTTTCACAAATGGTAAATGTGTGGATAACAGTTCTTTCAGTGCAAAAGAGATTGGAGAGAAGTCTGGATACTGTTTCATCTTATTAGCATCATGGAAAGAGACCATTACAGTGGTACTAGGATAATCTTGCCACTAGATTATCCTGTTAAGCAGGTAAGAGAAAATGTCTCTTGAATAAAATGGCCAACTTAATTGCCTGCCTGTAACCCTATAGAACAGGGGTGGCCAAACTTTTGGGATCCGGGGTCTACTCCACACTTAAAAAATCGAAGGCGGTCTACTAGTGGCAGAGCTAAATTAAAGTACATATTTATTTTCAATATCAAGAAAATATGATAAACTATGTAATTTTTCTAAAAAAAAATTAATATTAATATTTACAAAATAAAAAATTTACGGGCAAAAATAATCAAAGTATTCATATATCAAAAACTGATCATCCTATTCACTTCGTTTAGTTGAAATTTGGCACTGTACATCTGCGACAAGTTTATCATATTGTGGCTGGTACGAGCTTATTGCAATGCATAAACACGAATTTAAATGTACATCTGTTAAATGCGACCAATGTTTGTTTTCTTTAATGGTTGAAAAAGCAGGTTCGCAGATAACTCGATCCAAAGTATTTAAAATTCAAAATCAATTTGTAAATATTTGTAAACGTTTCCTCAGAAATTAATTTTCAAAAATCAGTATCGCTAAATATGGTCTGGATTTAAGAAATATATCGCATCTTAATTTAATAATTTCTTCCTCAACCGTGACTGACGTGTTATCTATTAAATGTCCTAATTTTTCAAATATTCCATCAATGTTGTCATTTTCATTAAATGGGGGGAAATATCATAAAATTGAGTATTTCTTTCAACCTATTTAAGTCAGCGTATCTTCTTTCTAATTCTTCAAACAAAACAAGTAAGTATTAAGCGAAATCTTCGAAGTCTCGGTTTGGATTATGGATGCACTCTTGCTCCATGTTTTTGAAGTTTCTCAATTCATGTTTTCTTAACTGAGATTCATACCTTTCTATAGTGTTTTTGAACGTTTTAATCGCTCTCATCATGTCCGTTTTAGGTTTTAAATCGTAAACCTTAAATCATGAATCGTAAATCTTTGCAGTTTGTTTTGGGTTTTAATGCATGGAATGTTGAAAATTTTTATTTTAAATAATTCATTTGTTTCTATGTCATAAGTCATAAATTAAATTGTTAATATCCGAAATCATTATCAGGATGGTCGCGCGGTCTACCTAAAAAGTCTTCGTGGTATACCAGTCAACCGCGGTCGACGTCTTGGCCACCCCTGCTAAAGAATATATGTGGAATGTTTTGGGAAAAAGTTTCGTAGCACGATTATATCCTGTGGGAAACACCCAACAACTGAATCAGATACTGATTGAGGAATGGGCTCTCTTACCTCAAGAAATATTGGGCAATCGGGAACTAATTTTGGTGGAAAGTTAGAAAGCAACCATTGCAATAAGGGATTGTACATCATATATTGAAGATCATATGTTTATAATTCATCTTCTTGGACTGATAAACACGTGTAAAGTTACTGTAAGTTTAATAAAGCCATTTTTTATTTATTTCAATTCATACTGTGTCCATTGTATTAATTCTTGTGCACAATTATGCTTTCAAATCACGAGATTGCTGTTTATAATTTCTGAATTTCACCTCTCAAAGGATAAGCTGTGAAGTTATCACAAAATAAACACCAGTTGCTTTTTTGTTTTGCACACAAGTATCAAACTAATTATTCACCAAACTAGATAGAAATAAAATTAATTCACTAAACAAGGGCATATACAAACTTTTCCATTAATATATTATACTAAAATACTTAAATTTTATTAAATTAATAAAATATGTTTTTTTTTACCATTTTTAGTTCATCATTACAGTAAGTATAACATGTTTTTCATAATATATATTATGTCTAGTTTTATATTTCGTAGACAACATATTACACATATTCACAACGTATTCAATAGCATTTTGTATTTTAATGTTAAATTCAACCATTTTAATATAAGCCATTCAGTAGGAACCGAATGTAACTATTTGAAGTATACTCTATTAATATTTTATCATATTATATTACATAAAATCTTATTTTATATTAATAACAAAAGTAATAAAATTAAATTCATATTTAAAGATTTAATAAATTTGATTCAAGCAGAATATTACTACTTTGTCATAATGGTATAGTGTATCGGAAATTTATAAGGAAAATATATAATAAAATAAAAATAATTTTACTTCTAAAATTTTAGAAATTAGTGTACTATAATTGATAACCATTTTATTGATTTCACAAAAATATAATCACAAAGATAATTTTTGCTTACAACTAAAACTAGTGTATATATTTTAATTAAGAAAAGTTATCTCTTATATTTATGTATACAAAATCTGATTTTAAATACATACAGTATTGTGTTTCAGTAATAATCAGGATAATTTATGAATAAAACTGAATTATCTTAAGAAATTAATTTTTGTTTCTTACAGGATACGATATTGGAGGAACGGATACCGAAACATACGTTGGAAATGGTGCAAATGGCGCAACATATAACAGAGGATATGGTGGAGATTATGATGTAGGATATGGTGGTGGAAATGGTGGTGGATACAACGGACAGAAAAACACTGAAAACGTTATAAATTATGGAATATACGATACTGGTTATGATGATGAAGATACTGGAAATGGTGGAAGGTATGACCTCTACGGTGAAGGATACAACGGAGGAAATCCTCAAGGGAACGGCGGAAGAATTAATGTTGGTTTGAATGGAGGAGGAAACCCTTTGAACGGAAGGATTAATGTTGGATTGAATGGAGGAGGAAACCCTTTAAATGGTGGAGATATTAATATTGGATTGAATGGAGGAGGAAACCCTTTGAACGGGGGAGGAATTGATGTTGGATTGAATGGAGGAGGAAACCCTTTGAACGGTGGAGGGATTAATGTTGGATTGAATGGTGGAGGAAACGCTCCTGTGAATGGTGAAATTAATTTAATGAATAACGGAGGAAATGGTGGAATAATCAACGTTAATGATGATAACGGAAATGGTGGCACAAGAAGAACTCGTGGACCAGGGAACGGTGCCCGTGCAAGCAGGAATCTTTTCAGTACGTTCATAATTGATGGTTAAGTGAGACAAAAATGATTAAGTGGATATATCATAGATAATATTAGGTTGGGGAAAAAGTAATTCATTATTTTTTCGGTAGACGTCTGTAGTGATCGATATCTCGTGAGGTATCTATCAAACAATTTCAGATTTATGCTCGTTGGAAAGGTGACATTGGACACTAAAATATCCTCTTGTGGTTTTTTGTTTGATTAATTCAATTACGAGAACAAGGTTTCAAAAATGGAAGACAACAAACAGAAAATTCGATACATTTTCGTTTTTCTCTTGTAACGGCGAAAAAGATAGCCGGGTGGCTAAAATTGTGAAAGGTGTTTATCGTCCTATATAAGACTGTAACAACCAGTTACGTACAATTTTTGTTTCGTCGAATCCGTTTGGGTATTTTTGATGTTAGAGATGCACCTCGCATGTGGATACAGCATCGTCGAAAATGTGTATAAAATATCAAAAATAATCGAAGTTAACCGCATGTCAGCAGTTGTAACACGCAAGACCTAAAAATCTACATGAAAGCTGTTTTTAACCTTTTTACAAAGTGAATCCAAAAGAAGTTACATTAAGTTCACGTAAAAATAATGGATTTCTTTTTCCCCAAATTAATATTATATCAAAATCATATATTAAGATATAAAAACTATATTACAATAAATATAATAATTTTTAAGCTTATTTTTAAGGAAATACCTCATACAAAACTGTTATTTTTAAGAATGTATGAGCAGAGGTATAGCGAATAGATTGTAAAAAATTATGGTACTTATTGTGTGTGTGAGGAGGGAAGTATTAGATTTATTTTCAAACATTTTTCTTAAAAGTAAGAAAAAATATACATTTATTTTTGGTTAAATTGTGGTTTGGATCCCCTTCCTTGCCAACTTGGTGATAAATGCGCCAAACGTGGTAATACGGACGTTTTTAGTCCATTATGCATTCTTCATGGTAACCTCTGGAGGAAAGAATTCGAAAAATTAATTACAACAAAATAAACTGAAATATTAATAAAAACATAATTTTTATTAATATTTCAGTGTATTTTTTGTTACACAATTCGTAAAAAAACATTGTTTTTGTTTGAATTGCCATAGTTAAAGTGAAAATCGTTAAAAACACGTATTTCATTTTCTTCGCCAAAGCAACGGCGTTTTTGAAAACGCGCCAAGCAGGGTACCCAAAGCACATTTTCATTATTTTTTTTCATTAATATTTTTATGAATAAATATATTTATTTCATCTAAGGAAATGTTTATATCATAACGTTATTATTTAGGTAAATATTTTAATGCCACTTAATCAATTAAAGAGTCTATAAATATAAAAATGAGGATTATATAAGAACAAGAATTTTTAATCTTAAATTATTTAAAGAACCTATTTATGGGAACTTATAAAGAACTTAATACTTGATATTATGTTTAAAAAGAAATATTTTTTTAAATGCTTAAGAGTTTTATATCCAACAATAAGTCTCTTATAATAATTTAATTTTAATGCAGTAAAAATATAAAAATGTTAGCTAAATTATATGGTTTAAATTTGATAGTTATATACGTTTTATTCTCTCGAGTTTAAAATTATTTTCTTAATTTTCAGACTATGGAGCCAACGCAGGAGATACCAGAAAACGAGGTAAGGAAAATATCTCATAACTTAATGAATATAAATTATTTGATAGCTTAGAAAAAGTGAGGGTGGAATTACTGTTTTGTTAAATTTTAAAATAATTACATTTAGTTAAATATGATGTATTTTATTGAAAAATCACTAAAAAAGTACTTCATATGCACCTTGCATCATATTTAAAAATAACATAAGTTTTCTAATTATTAATTGGTAAATGCATTATTAATAAAATCTTTTTAAATATTTTTAAAAAAAAAACTATTGAGTATGGAGGTGTGATTCCTGAACCGGCTCAGAGTTGGGCATTACCAATTAAGTAGAAGCTGCTGTGAAAAAATGCTAGTCATTAAAAGAATAGCACCTTTTTTCAAGTGGAAGACTCCTCAATACTTGCCCGGAAGTATCATTTCACTTGGAGGACAATGCGACCAAGATCTATTTAGCATGCCCCAGACGCATTCAGTAAACACCTTATTTTCAGTCACGATTCGAATGGACTGCCTACCAATAATGAGAAGGAGGTCAACCAGGGACTGCAATAAACAGCTGTAAGCATAAGCAAAAAATGATAAATTTAATTCAATGCAGTTAAAAATAAAATAGCTAACATTTTTTGCTAAACAAATATTTTTAATAGTTTGTTGTTGTCGTGCGAAATAAATTAAAATTCGTTTGTAGTAAAATCTAAAATACACTACTGGCTATTAAAATTGCTACACCAAGAAGACGACATGCTACAGACGTGAAATTTATACGAAAGGAAGAAGGTGCTGTGATATGCAAATGATTAGCTTTTCAGCGCATTCAGACAAAGAAGGCGCCATTAGGGACACCTATATTGTGTTTAAATGAGGAAATTGTTCAGCCGGCTCCTCTGACTCCGATTCCAACTTTTCACCAGGCAACAACGTTCAATTGCATTTGAACGTTGTTGCCTGGTGAAAAGTTGTTGTGATGCCTCGTGTAAGAAGGAGAAATGCGTACCAGCACGTTTCTGACTTTGATAAAGGTCGAATTGTAGCGTACCGGGATTGCGGTTTATCTTATCGCAGTATTGCTGCTCGCGTCGGTCCAGATCCAATGACTGTTAGCAGAATATGGAATTGATGGGTTCAGGACGGTAATGCGGAACGCCATGCGGGATCTCAAGACGAGAAGACAGGCTTATTATCCGCATGGCCGTAATGGATCGTGCAACCACGTCACGAGCCGTGAGTCAAGAAACGGGGTCGTTTAAAAGACAACAAGTGTCTGCACGAATAGTTCGACGACGTTTGCAGCAGCATGGACTCTCAGCTCGGAGACCATGGCTGCGGCTTCCCTTGACGCTGCGTCATAGACAAGAGCGCCTTCAATGGTGTGATCAACGACGAACCTGGACGCACGAATGGCGAGACGTCATCTTTTCAGATGAATCCAGGTTCTGAGTACAGCATCATGATGGTCGCATCCGTGTTTGGCGGCATCGTGGTGAACGCACACTGACAGCGTGCATTCGTCATCGTCATACTGGTCCATCACCTGGCGTGATGGTGTGGGGTGCCATTGGATACACGTCTCGGTCACCTTTGTTCGCATTGACGTTGCTTTGAACAGCGCACGTTACATTTCTGGTGTGTTACGACCCGTGGCTCTACCCTTTATTCGAACCCTGCGAAACCCTACGTTTCTGCAGGATAATGCCCGACCGCATGTTGCCAGTATTGTACGGACCTTCCTTGATACGGAACAAGTTCGGTTGTTGCCCTGGCCAGCACGTTCTCCAGATCTTTCACCAATAGAAAACGTCTGGTCAATGGTTGCCGAGCGACTGGCTCGTCACCAAACGCGAGTCACTACGGTTGATGAACTGTGGCATCGTGTTGAAGCTGCATGGGCATCTGTACCTGTACATGCAATCCAATCTCTGTTTGACTCAATGCCCAGGCGTATAACTGCTGTTATTACTGCCAGAGGTGGTTGTTCTGGGTATTGATTTCTCAGGATCTATCCAGCCAAATTTTTAGAAAATTTAATCACTTGTTATTTCTAGTATAATATATTTGTCCAATAAATATCATTTTGTTATCTCCATTTCTTCCTGGTGTAGCAATTTTAATGGCCAGTAGTGTAAATTTACCATTTTCAGATTTTCTTTAAAAACTCTTCGTTTTTTTTTATCAGTGAATTCTGTGATGTTGAAACTAGTGCGTTTGAATTAAAAAATGAATGTATTAGGCAGGATATTGCATTATATGATATAGGATTTCATGAAAAGTCCTTAAAATGAATGATTTATAATTAATTTATACATAAAATGTTGAAATATTTTTGAGAATTGGAACACTCTGTATCGGAATATATATTTCCATATACAGGCCATTCACCTTGTTCAAATATGATCTAGAAGGGGTAGCCCCGTTAATATTACATTAGAGTAATACAAATAGTCTCAACTATAGTTAGTATACCACATATTACTGTTTACATGAATCATGGAGTTTCATTTGAAATATGGGTAATGAATACGATAAAATTATAATAATTTTAATGAATATATTATTTTATTATTCAGATTAATTTATAGCATATTTAGAAACATATACATTTCTTTTTATTTAGAATTCATTGTAATTCAAGCGTTTTATTTTTTTTAGTGAGTTTTAAAAGCTTTAAATAATTTTAAGTTATTTGTATCATTGTTGAAAAGATCTGTAAGAGAAAAAAATTATAAAGATTTTTATATCAAAGGAAACATGAAATTGTCTTCAGTTACGTTTGGAAAATTCATGGAAAACATACATTTCTTATACAATTTTTTGATTTATTCCATCATTACTGATACCTTTAATTAAGTGGACGATTGTAAAGTTAACCGAAATCCTTGGAATAAGGATAAGCAGATTGAATTCCTATTGGTTTATTGTCATTACTGACAATAATTAAGAACTGCAATAAATAACTGGAAAAATAACTGTTGGAACAAATAAAAAACAATTGCAAATAAAGGAAAACTTATTTTCTACGTGACAAATGCTTATTTATTCTATATAAGCATAAATATTTTGCAAAGCAACCCATAAGTTAAATCTTTATATACTCTTGTAATATTTGATATCCTAAAAAGTGATCACTTTGAATCAAAGTATGATAATTCAAGTTTAAAAAAAATCCTTATTAAATTCTAAGTAATGTAAATATATAAATTAAGTATAATAATAAAGTTACACGTGATATATATATATATATGCAGGGTGATTCTGAATTGTTTTTATACATTAAGAGGGGTGATAATACTCTTCCATACAAGCAATAAATACATAGGAACAAAGAGACACATTCCACTCTGAGAGGAAGAAAAGAAGAAAGTAGCAACACATCAAGAATCTATCACGAATTTACCTTATGCAAATTTCCAAAGAGAAGAAGCAGCATTTTGCTCTTATTGGTTACCGGAGAAAGCTAATCAGAGTAGACATTGTCCTTTAAAAACGACGCAACATCATCGCTTCTGTATTATTTGGACAGCATCTTTCGAAATTTCTCGTTAATACTATCTTAGCACGGTGGATTGGACGTAGCGGATCTGTGGCTTGGCCTCCTGGCTCACCGGACCTCAACCCATTGGACTTTTTTTTCTGCAGTCACATGCAATCCTAAGAGTATGAGGCGTTTGTGGACTCAGCTGAAGATCTCATGGCTAGAAATACTGTTGTCCCGGGGAAAATTTACATTACACCAGGAATCTTCGAGAGGATGCACCACTGTTGTGTCAACGGCGTAACACCTCACGTGGTCGGCATTTTCATGTTCATCCTATTTTCTGCCTCTCTGAGCGGAATGTGGCCTTATATTCCTATGTAATTATTGCTTGTATAGATGGGTACTGTCATCCCTCTTAACGTGTAAAAACAATTATACATATATAGTAAAAAATCCCTTTTACAAAAGATCTGTATCATTGAAAAATTTACTATACGAAATTACAATTTTGATCCAGACTTAGAAATTACCATTACATTTGGGTACACAATTAATGTTAAGAATAATTTTAATAAAATATCATTTATATTAAGGTTACTCTTGCACTTTATACAGTAATTTTATTATCGTTAAAAATCATTTCCGTAGAACTGTTTTGTATATTTTCTAATTGAAAACAGTTAAGTGAATATCTTAAATTTTTCAGAAGTCCTACAATTTAGTAAGAAAATGTTTGTAATCCTGTTTTAGTGTTATCCATCATTCGGTGATCAATGACGTAATAAAAACTGAAAACATAAATTAGTCTAAAGGTGTTGTATTGGCAGATATTAAAATCGAAAGATAAAAGTCTGAATTAACTGTAAGTTCAGGAAAATTTTTTTTTATAATTAGACCTAATACATGATTTTTTTTCTTGTTGATGAATGAATTTTAATGGAAATTAACATTCGAAATCATTTTGGCGAGAGTATAAAATAATATTTGGTATTCTCGCAATAGGTGATCTATTTTATTTAAATGTGTTGTTACCTTAGATAGTGATAGATGGCGCCACCGAAATTGTTGTTTTTAATCATTTTTTTAAGCAATTTTATCACATGTTCAAAATGAAAACTGTAAAATTTTATTTTGCAATAACCATATAAAAATAAATTGTTCAACATCTCTTATAACATCATTTATTACCATGGCAAGAGTAAATTTTTGCTTGTTTGAAGTTTGGGGGAGAAACACGGGAAGCAAAAGAAATAAGTAAAAAATACACATGGTAACAAATGCCTTTTTTCCCCCCTAAAATAAGAATTTAACTAATTTATAATACGATCATTGGACTGTCAATGAAAAATAAATTTTTGTGAATCCTTCAAAGAGTGCTTATATTCAAACAGTAGAATGTTAGTAAGTTATTTTGAAGATTCGCATGTTGCTAACAACATGCGAAATACTACCCTAGAAATATTCCAAAGGTGAATTGCCGAAGTATGATGATCATCGTATAACAAAAGTGAAGACTTTTTGTCTTGCTTTCTTAAGGGACATTCTGATAGTATTGTCTAAATTATAAATAAAATATAAAAATAATAAATAACTCATTATTCAGTTTGCATTTTATTTTTGTGGCATTCAATTAACTGAATTTTTTAATATATTATTTTGAATTTTATATATCATGTAAAACATATATATATAATATTTAAATAAAATATGCAGATTATTTTTATAAAAATGCTATTGGCGCCATCTGTTGTCTCACAAAGTAATTACACAGTTAATTGAAGAAGATCGTCTGCAGGGACGATATAAAATATTTTCTTGAACTGGGGAGTTGGTTTTATAACTAGCAGAAATTTATCATAAGAAATCAATCAGATTGTTTTCAAATCTCTTATTGGAATGTGATATACAGAATCAAGCTTCACTCTTAAAGTATAGCAACTCAATATCGCAAAATAATTCATTTATCAAAGTTAAAATTATTATTATAAGTACAGCTAGCCACACAAAAGAAAACAGTTTACTTTTCTAATTTAAATTAATTTTTAATTGATTCAGTTTATAATTATGTTTAATAGCTAACGTGAAAATTAATTTGTTTGACTGTATTTTTAAATAAAGATTAAATTTTCTAAAATCCATTATTTATGAATTTTATTTAGATAAAAAATATATATAAAATAGCTTTATAAATGCCTTCTAATGATGTTTTTTTTATACAAATTTCATATTTGAAAATACGTATCTTTAATTGATTTATTTTAAAGTAACACGAAATTAGATAACGTTTGAACTAAACTTTACAAGACAACAATTTAAATTTTATAATGTGCTGCTATTATTTTAAATAATTACTGACTATATTCAAAAGTTTTGAAAAAGTAATTAATGTCATGTTGTATTGAAGATATCACTAGTTATATCATAAATACAATATTTGGAAGCTTCTAATTATTATATAATTTATTAAAAATATTATTTATGCTTTTCCCGCACAAAACTGCAGCTTTTTAAAAAGGTTAATTTAGTTATAATCTTATTTTTGAATATTTTGATAGACTATGTTATTTTTCATGCATTGATAAATCATAGTTTTTTTATAATAAGTATTATGCTATTACTACATGTATAATTTTATTTTTTTGATTTCATTATAGGGGAAGATTGCAACAGTATGTATATGTGTAATCAGCCAAGCTCTGAAGCTGTCATTTCTTTTCACATCATTTTCTGATTGTTAAAAATTTATTTATTGAAATATTTTTATTTATTTTATTCTAGGAGGCTTGATAGATAGTAAGATTCATTATATATTGCTCCAAATTTTATTAAATTCATTTTTTTTACAAATTTAATTTAAAAAGTTTCAAGAATATCACATTATTTACTCAAATTTTAAAAATTATGTTCCATATAATATAAAAACTTATATTGCATAAATAATATAAAAATTTATGTTCCATAAAAACATGAAATGTTAAAAAAAAATCTTTTCAAAAATTGTAATTTCTGAAAAATCTGTATGTATTATGTGATGTTTTTGGAAAATTATATTTCTGCAAACTTTCAACATTTGTGTTTCCATTTTAAAGTAATCTTGTTAATTTAATCATATTATATATTAATTTAATATATATTTTAATATATTATATGTTATTTTTATTTAATTATATTATAAATTTTTAGTTTTCATGAATAATTCATTATTTGCATAAAAATAACTATGTTTTGTGCATTCATGGATTATAAGATTTTATCCTATAAATGAAGATGTAACATTAGTTAGAACACCGGCCCACCCGAAGGTATACGGTGGTATAAATGAAGATGTATTGTTCTTATAGTTTTATTAATCTAATTTTATTTGTATTTTTTATTAATATTTTTTTGCAAATTTTCAGAGGCTGCTGTCGGAGGTAACATTTTATATATATTTTTAATTAATCTACAAGGATATAAAAATTGTGTTTATGGATGAACATCGATATTAAATGTTTGAAAAAGTCTGAGTCCAACTGAAATTTTGTAATATTTATTTTGTATATAGCCTAATCTTTATAATTAATAAGTTATTTGAATTTAGAATTTTTATAAAAAGGCTTGAATTAATTTTGGAATATTTCAAATGTAAAAATACTTTCAATTTAATTTTAAAAAATGTGCAAAAAACTAACATTTTTTGGCACTTTTTTTCTAAATTTTAAATAGGTAACGTGTAAAATGTGTGTATGAATTTCTATCAAATTTGTAGTTTCCTTTTTCTCGTGGTTCAATAAATTGCCATTTTACAGAGATCAGTATAAAATCAATGAGCAACATTTCAAATAGTATCTAGCTGATAAATTGCTTATACATTTAATTATTTAGAGATTGAGTTTTTTTAACCACTTTATGTTAAAATTTAATTAAAACTACTTAAATGTAAATCTTCTGAAAGAATTTTCTTCTTAAGAATGATTTGGTAATTCATTTTAATGCATATGTTACTGTATACGTATCTGACTGCTGCAGGTGAAATAATCATTGCGGTTACAGCTACTAGAACTACTTCGTTAAATAAATTATACGTTTTATTAAAATATGATAATTTTTTCCTTCACATAATGAATTGTTCACTGAAAAATCTTAATTGATTAAAAGGAATATCAGATCAATTTGATATTTCTTGTTTTCATGAACTTTTATGAATGATTGTGAAGAAAAGTGAAACAACATAAGAAAATGAATAAAAAAGAAGAATAAGATAAGAATAAAATTAGGATGAAAGAGAAGAATAAGAAATGCTCATTGAAAAAAATTAATAGATATATTTCAGTATCATAAAAGTTAACCAAAAAATTGCTTATTCAAAAACGTTTTATTAAAATTATCACTATGTGTACTTTAACTAATTGTAAGCACGTGATTTTTTATACGATTTTATAAAACGTTTTTGTTTTTACTGTTATAATTTGTAGCCCTTGTCATCAATTACTTACATTAAATAGATTTTATTCCATGTCAATAATAAGATTTCTAATTTGAAAGTAACAATTTTGTTATAACTGAAAATCACAAAAGGTTTAATTTGAAATTTTTCAAAAATATAAATTCGAAGGTAATCAACATTAACCTTTCACATGTGTTACATAATTATCTTCTGTTTCAAATCCCCTGGATCAGATCAGGTTCATAATCTGCCTCCGCCCTCAATCCCTCAATGACCCCACCCGGGTTGCTCATTTTCTTAGAATGAAATTAAGCGAATGAGTGTTCTGCGTTCGGTTCAGATCTCACAGAGAACACATACAAACCACACCTACAAAGTGTGCTGATTGGTTAGGTATATTTCATGAATTTAATATTATTGGCACAGAAATGTGATAAACAATTTTTTGTTTTAGTTCTAGAATTTAGGTTTTATTTCGTGAATTCAAGTGTTTTATAAAAAAGATATGATGTGTCACCGCAGAACAATTAGAAGAAGCATGAATATAGATCGAAATTTTATTTAATTTGTCAAGAGTCTATAAAAAGGCGCAGAAAGTCACTTCGCGGAAAGCAAACACTATTCAGTAAATGTTCGGGACTGGCTCCTTCTGTGTTGCACTTTGTGCAAGTGGGAAAGACTTTGCTTCCCTGGGAAAAACTTGGAGTCCTAAGTTGACCGGATTTGAGCTAGACAAGGATGTCTGGTCATGCCTTTCACAGCCAAAGCACACATTACCTCCAGGGCCAGAGTCACAATACCAAGGATAAGACGGCGGTATTTACCGAGATGAATTGACCAGAGCCCTACTCCTGGAGTAAATTTCCTGGAAAGTCAAAGGCTCAGTAAGACACAGAGGTAGAGATGATCCTTTTTTAGCCTGCCTGTCGCCTGTCTATATTTAAGGTTAACATGCGATGGTATCCATTGGAAATGTACAATGGAGGACTGTAATAATGCTTTACTATTTTTGAAAACAAAAATGACACTTAGGTCCACAATACTCCTCCAATCTTCAAGGTAATGAATTACGCTACGACTATCGACAAGTAACCAAATATCACCGCTTAGATGTTATAAACTTGTCTGAAATCTTTTACTGAAATTGGATGTAAGACAATTTATGGTAATACTAATTAATATACTTATTTATTATTTATCTTAAAAATATATTTTAAAATAATAAGATAGATGTTAAAGAGCAGTGTCATTAGAGTTCTGTACTTTATGTATTTAACAATATAAAATAATTAGGATGATTTTGAAACAGCAGAAATATAGTAAATGTAAAACAGAACTGACACAAATATAATCAACCAATAAGAGTTTCTAATAAGCACTACGCGTATAGCTATTTACAACGATAAATTTTAATGTTTTTTTTTTATATTTACAGCTAGGAATATTCTCAATGGTAATTTATTTATGTATATAAATCAGTCAAAACTTCTCTATTTTTTGCATTTCATTCAAAGAATAACATATTTTGGTTTTTATAGGTGCTGCTGGTCGAAGTAAGTATGATTAATTTAATAAAAATTGAGGAGTAATAAGATATTTATTTCGAAAACACAACAGAAACATGAAAGTACACAAAAGTAAAATTTTGTAAGAAAATAATATTCAAGTCCATAAGAATAACTTAAATATTTCTTTCTTTCTTACAAAAAAAATATATATATATATATATAAAAAATAAATTTACAAAAAATAAATTTAATTTACAAAATTTTTATTTTTTGTTAATTAGTTTGTCTATAATGAATTTAGTTAATTTGTCAAATAATTCAGTAAAAGAAGTGATTTAATATTTATTCATTTTTATTCTTTTAAATTAAGCATATAAATATGCAATTATATTTTAGAGATAATAAACTATATTTTTTAAATTCTTAATAGAAAATAGTTTTCTATAAAACA
>JAPDSC010152140.1:0-11000 GCA_026290005.1 Latrodectus geometricus
TATATATATATATATATATATATATATATATATATATATAAAGCAATTATTCATAACTTTGTTTTTTCATTCAATGTAAATTTCATTATCACACTTCTGCAGTTAACAATCGATGTCATGACCCACGCTTTTGCACGTGGATTCATCAATAAGAACACCTGTTGACAATCAGAATGGCTTAAGTTTCTTTTTCATAAGCCCAAAGTAGTCACATCATTCAATGATTTTGTGTCATTGAAACAAAATATATGATGCCAAAGTGTATGACGTTTGTCAACAAACTGATGAAACAGATATTACTGCGTAATTAGTAAGGGATAAATGTACCTTTTTTATCACGATGTATAAATTTAACCTTGTTGTGATACATTTTTTCAAAGTTTTCATTTTTTCAAGTTATGCATTTAAATAATAAGACTAGTTAACAATTTATTTGGTACTAAATCAGGCAAAGTATTTGAACGAGTCCTGTGCAATGTGCTTGATTTTGAATCTTGTTTAGGTTATATGACGCATCTGATTTAGTATTGATAAATTATTTGTTCATAAGCTCATTTTGCTCTGTAATAATTTTATACTAGAGGAACAACAATGATTTATCAAAACGATTTATCAAAACTTATGTATATACAAATGATACCTAATTTGATAGTGTATAATATCATGTAACTAAGTATAAATTTTTCAAATAGTGGCATTCTTGTTGCAAAAGGAGAAGGTAAGGTTTGCGTGTTATCTGGAAATCTGTGTGCAACTTATATGAATAAACTAAGAAGGAAGCGACACTAAAGTTTATCCAATATCTGTTACATTAATTAAATTTATCCAATATCAGTGACATATGATATCAAACGCGCTTTTGAAACTTCGCTTTTTGTATTTCAATTGTTTTCTTCAAATAAAATCAAAGAAAATCTGTCTTAAAAGCATTTCTGTTTAATTAGACGAAGAAGGTAAAAACTGTTTTTGGTTGTGTTAAAGGAAAACAAACAATTAAACATTTAAATTATTAAATCTATAAAATAAAACAATTATCAATTATTTTCTATCAATATTCTATTTCTGAAAAATGATATTAAATATAAAAGTGATATATAAAGAGATCTACTCATAAAAATTTCAAAAAAAAAGTATAAACTTAAAAATACAAATTTAAACTTAAGAAAATTCTGAGAAATCACATAAGTTGAATATACTTATAAAAAATGTGCATATAATTGTATGAAACAAGTATATTCATAATAATAAACATCTTAATATTTATTTCATGGAATATTTAAACTGATACGAATATTTTTAAATAAAGCAATCTTACAAATTTAAATACTCTTAAGATAACACTGATAAGAAAGAATGTTAAGTACTAGACTCGCAACAAAATTCATTGTTTTTTTATTCAACCCAAGCACATTTACTTATCTAATGACTGTAAATGATTGATGGAGGTCTAACATCTAATCTTGTCTGAGAGAATTCTTAAAACGTTTCTTATGTTGATCGTGTTCCTTTAAAATTACGCAATTTGTAAATGATTGATGTGTTATCAAAAAAGGAACAATGATTTTTCTAAAATATTAACACAATCATGTGGAGAATTTATATCTTTTTATTTAATTATTAATGTAAAAATTTATAAATAGAAATACATTACAATTAACTATGAGAAATAATTTTAATGACACATTCTTGGATTTCGATATTTATCAAATGAATATCAATTGAAATGTATATTAAATATGCAGTATAAATGATTATTTGCGTTAAAAACATGATACTTTGCTAAAATGTATTGACAACCATTAGTAATTGGAGAATTGAACTTTGGCGTTAAATAATTAATTTATATATTTCTTAGCTAAAGTGAAGATGTATGTATGATTTGTAAGTGAAGAAAAATATTTAATTTTTCACAACATATGTTATTAATTCATGTTCTGTTGATAATTGTTTTCTCATTGGAAAGAAATCTATTTTTAAAATATTTTGGTATAAATAGTTTAGTTACAGGAAAAACCCGTATCAGTAATTTATTAACATTGAATAATAATAGCGCAATAAACCATATTTCAGAACACTTTTAAATGTTATGAATTTTCATTGAAAACTTTCTTAAATTATTCACAAAAATTATTGAAGGATCATCTAACGTCATTTCTTGTGATAATAATATGATACTATCAAAATTTCAATTTAAGTTCCAAAAAACTCAAATGCATTAAGTAATCCACAATTAGATTAAAATAAAAATAAAATGAATAAACTAAAGCAATTAATATAATTTTAAAACAATTATTTTTAAATTTATATTTTTGTCCTAAATTTATATATATCTCCTTTATTTAAATATACATTATATATATAAACTTTCTATATATTTTTATTGACTGTTAGTAATAAATTTTAAATCTATACATGTTATAGATGAGTGATGAGCATTCAATAATTATTGAAATTGTAATTCAACACATTTTGAAAACAAAAATTTGTAAATAATCATGTAAACTACAAAATATTTACAGGAATTATTTCCCATTACTAAATAATAAATATTGATTCCATATTTTGTGATTATTTACATACATTTAAATCATTAAATGATATTATAGTTATGAAACATTTTTAGCATAAATAATTTAAATAAAATTATTAATAATTAAATTCCCTATATTAAAAATTATTTAAAATTAAAATATTTTGTATAATTGTATTGCAATTTATAAATGCATAGCATGCATGCATTTAATATGTATACTTTCTGTTTAATTATAAAGACTCAAACAGTTTAGTAACATTAAATCATTAAAAATAATAATAGTTTACTTATTAAAAAATAACTAAACTTGATTAAATTCTGTAATAATCTAAGTAATTTGCAAAAATATTATTATTCAAAATCTGCCGACAGTATAAGTTTTGCAGCAACTTAGGCTTTCCTTACTTTATTTGAAATTATATAATGTTGAATATTATTTTTTGTTTAAAATAATCTACTCATTTGTATAAACTAAGAAAAATAGGTTTAACTATGGAACACAAATTTTTACAGTTATCTGTGACGAGAAAATGATTTCCAACAAATGAATGTAAAAATTCATAAAGCATTATTAAACAATAAAAGGTATTGTTATAAAATATGAAAAGATATGTAATTATAAAGTAATGAAACTGAATTTATAATAGATATGATTATTTTAACCTATAAGATATATTATACATACTTATTATCATTTATAAAAAGTGTAAAACAAAATAGTTAATATTTATTTAGAAAAGAATATTTAAATATTGTGGGCATAAATTAAGTTCAATTTTAAATATAATTTTTAAAATAAAATTTTATATTTTTTTAAAAGTATAATAATTTTTTTACTTTTAAATTTAATACTTTACTTTAGCTTAAAAAAAATCGAAATATACGGAAAACGAGTTTTAAGTATTTTTTTAAGTTTTCAAAATTATTTCATGTTTAGTTAGCAATTTTTTTTATTCGTTTGGAATTAAAAATAATAAAATTAATCATATTTCCCATTCTTGAAAGCCTGAAAATGTAATTTTTCATAATTAAATCTAGAAAAGACAAAAAATTAAATAAAAGTTCAGAATTTAGATATCGTCTTCCTACATAGCAAATTGAAAGTAATTTTGAGGAGAGGGTATTCAATTTTATCAATTTAAATATTTTCTTTAGATTAAGGAATTTTTACGTGGAATTGGTTGCTAAGTTGGAAAGTATACCTTAAAAAAGGTGCAGTGTGCTTTAATTTTAATTGTATATTTCTCATAAAATTTACATTAGGGAGAAACATTTAATAAAAAGGAATTAGTTGGATTTAAATTGCACGTACCCTTTTATTTTTTATCAGTGTACAATTCAATGTATATTTATTATCGTTGTCTGTAAAAATTAAAAGTAATTTAAAAAGAAGACATTCGTTTTTTTTAATCTAAATGTTTTCTTAAAATTAATTTTTTATTCGAAATAAAAGCTTAAAAATACATTACTATACATATAGTGATGTTATTTTAATTATTTATTTCTTTTATAGTTTGTACAGCAACCAAAATATGATAGCCTGAATTTGTTTTTCTAAATTTTATGATGTCTTGTTTGTTCTTTTTTTATAACTACACCATATAATTTAAATGTATTCCATTGATAGATAAATATTTTGTATTTTTTTTAAATCAACTTGTACAGTAAGAGATTTGCCCTTTCCCTCTATAATCCTTTAAAACATATCTATTTAATTTCCTCAAAATGCAGACAGCAGGAAATTAAATAAATTCAAGAACACTAAAGAATAAAAATAAAATCTGAAAAGATAAAATTAAGTTTTTTTTTTCCTTAGTGCCAGCCAGGATGACACTATATAGCGCGTGCTCCACTTTTCAAACCAAATCATAATTTGGTATGGAGTCCAATTTTCTCACTACACACATGCCATAGGTACCCGTTTATAAGACAGGCAAATATTTATAAATGGAGAGAACAAAGACCAGAGAGAGTGTTAAGTACATCCATGTTCGAGCCCGGATAAAAACCTATTAATAAACTCAATAAATAACTTAATTTCATTCATGGATTTTTTTCAAAATTTTGAAAACATTTTTACACTTTAAATACTTACACGAAAATTAGGTCTGATATATACCTCACGAATAATAAAATTTTAGAAGAAATCAATAATATTATTATTTCTGTGAAATTTAAACATATTTCTATGACATTTAGTTATTCATTATTTTTCGAAGTAATTGATATGCATCTAGGGAATTTGTTTTTAAACAGCTTACATTAATTTACTAAAAAACAGGAATATAAATATTCATTAAACTAGGTTGAATTTTATGTTAAATCTATATAATTTGTTAAAATGTAAGACTAGATATTATATAATAGGTAAATTTTCCGAGATACATTTATGACTAAGTATGATGTAAATAAATCTAATGAATGAAAACTTTAAATTTTGACCAGTATAATTTATGAACAACAAACAAAAAATCAATGAAAAACAGAAAATTATGAAGCAAAATAAAATTATTCATTTTTAATATGATTATTCCTTTCTAAAGATGAACAAAAAATTCAATTTACTTCTTTAACCGTATACTATAATTTAAATAGTTTATGACTTTCTTAATGAACGTAATGTGAAAATAAGATAACATATTATGGAGACACTATTTAAGTTTTAATAGGAAATATAAGATTATAAGAATAATCCATAAATGGTTACAGCCTTTGCTCATCTAACTAACAGAAAATATCTTTGCTACTGTATTACTATAGCAGTATCACAATGCAATTGCTCACCAATTATAAGAATAACCGTATACTTCAACTCTGACAAAATAATCTTAAAGATTAGGGAATTTTGGACTTCCCAAAATATTAGAAACGTTTCAATGCATCTTAATTCGCAAAAGGGAAATGGGTATTAATTTAATGCTTGGAGTAACTTCGTTTCACGAAGCTAAGCATATTTGTGAAAGCAGCAACCCCAATGCTATTTATTTTAGCAAACAGATTTCAAAATGACAGCGTTATGATAATATTGAATAGGTATCAGAATAATATATATTTTTCCTGAATAAATTTTAATAATTTATTTTCCTTTTAAATAACTGCTAAGAATGTGATTTCCTTACTTAATGATTAACTTTAATTATAATCATTTCTGACATAATAAAAACTGCTATTTATAAGTACACATAGACAGTCAAACATGATTTTTAACATTCTGTTAAATAAAATAGTTTATCAATCTCTTATTTTACTTAATTTGTTATTCCAGGAAAATTACATTGCTTATACTGATATAAAAATTTGAATTTAGAATTTTGATTTTACTATCAAAATTTAAACATCACCACATTCAAACACACAAATTCTATATTATTACATTCATTAAATAACTACAGATATATCATAAATAATTCGCATGTTTGTTTTTGACACTCAATTTTACAATCAGATAGAAATAAGATACAAAATTAAAATACTCAACTTTACATCAGATAAAAATAAGATTTAAACAAATGAATTCAATCATCAACACAGTCACGTTCTTCAAGGGTTGTTGTTTTAATGGGAGAAACACGTAAATTTTATTCTAATGGCAGAAAAAAAGTGTTTATCAAGCCGATGACAAAATGCACAGATAAAAAAATTGAAGCTAAAAAGTAAAATTATTGGATTTAAATTTTAAAAAATTATAAAATGTATAAAAATGAAAATGTATTCGAATTTTTTATGAAGGTATTTTCAAACTTTCACGTAATATGTTGTTGGTGCATATCTTTTTGAGTTTACTATAAATATAAATATACATGAAATCTAAATAATATAATGATTAAAGAATAACTTAAAACTAACATAAGTTTTATATTAAAATACTTTTCATACTTTATTACTTATATATTTCGTATTCAATGATATGAAACTTTATAGAACAACTGCAAAACCTGATAATATATAAATTTCATAGTTAAAATTAAAGGATATATCAGGCAGGATTAACAAATAGGTTTTATTAATATTTTACTTTGTTCATTTGCTAATGAATATTTTTAAAAACCATTGTTGAAGGTAAATTTTTATTACATATTTAAAAAATGATATTTTAGAATTGACTTACATAAAAACCCAGTTAAAAATAATATTAAAAATATACATTCCATAGATTTTATATTGTTTTCCACCACATAAATATGCAATTTTATAAAATTTCAGATGCCAAAAAAGATTTGTAAGATTTTTTTCAATATCGGACATGCCACTGAAAGTTTTTGAACCTTTACTTCAGTTTCGTCATGGTAGATAAAACTTTTTGAAATTCTTTCGAAGTATCGTAAGAAATTTAGCATTTTCAGAGTTATGAGAAACTTTTTCAAGCGAGAAACTTTTTTTCCTTGATAAATTGAATTGACATGTTACTATATTAAATACTCTTTAAAAATTATATCGACTGTAATTCTATAAAATTTTCGTTTTAACACTTAAACTAAATAAATTTAAAATGTTTTAAAGTATATTTGTAATTTTTGCAAAAAACAAAATTCGCATGATTTTTTTTGCAAATCAAATATTATTGTTGCAATAAAATTTTTCATGCTTCTTTCAATGCTATGTATTTCATAAGATCTTAATTTAGTGTTATATTAACCTACCTTTCTTACATTAGTAAAACGTATTGTCTTCATTTTTGAACATGCAAAATAAGTTTATTTTGAAAAATGTGAACGTTGGAAGTGCTGGTAAAATTATTTACATTATTTTTCCAAGCTTTTCATTTCTAAGTTGACGCACATAATTCAAAACATTATGTTTTACATATTGTATCAATATTGCATGAAAAATAATTTTTAAAAAATTACGAGAATAAATATTATATGGTATAAATGTGTCGCTAGCGAAAATACTATTATAATATACATATAAATTTGATAAATGAGCACTTAAAATCAGTGTGCAATATTTGACAAACATATTGTTCCATTAATTTAAAATAAGTTAATTTTATAAAATGTTTACATGCAATCTTACATTATTATACTTATATATTATATTTAAAATAAATCATAAGTATTTCTCCATGGAGTTAATAAAATAAGTAAAAAATGCGTAGATTTCATTTTAGTAATGGAAAGAAATCGCCTCGAAAACAGCACACATATTACTCTTTTAAACTAAACGAATTGTTTCGGTTTTTATTTATAAGACGCGTTTATCAAGCATGTTATATTATACAGTAATAAATTTAAAGTCATTACGAATATTTTCTTCACAGTAAAAAATACTATTGTTTCGTAAATTGTACATGTATTTCTCTTGTATTGTTTTTATTTTTTATTAAAGCATCTTTTGTATCAAAATTGATGTATTATGCAATACTAAACTTGAAACATCATGTTAAATTTTTTTATAACTTTTTATGTACATAATATATATAGTTAATATGTAATACATGCAGATAAAAATTAATAAATGAGTTTACAGTAAAAATAAATAAAGATAAATGCTTATTTTCTATGATTAAAAAATATGATTTTGCTTGATTTAAAATTAAAATTTTCACTAATATTTCGAGCTAAATTTACAAGGTTTGAAGAATTAAAAAACATATTTTCAAAATAAAAACTTTTCATCAAAAGTAAACAGAATATAAATAAATCAATCACATATCTAATAACAGAAAATTATTCTTTTTCAAACATTAAGCAAAATGTTAGTAATACCATTCAACAAACTGTTTTTGCACATTGAATTACAAATTAATATTACATTAGAAAAATTTTTGAAGATATGCATAAAAAGTAAAAGAACAATGTCTACACTTTTTTTAAATGATACTTAATAGTGAAATAATTGAACTTAATAGTGAACATGACCATACAAACATGTGCTAATTATTTTTTTAGTATGAAAAACATGAAAAATAATTTTGCTTTATAGCAAATGTAGTCTTTGATTCATATTAACCCCTTAACCGGTTATCCCGTGTTAACTCTGACAAAACACTCTGTGCGTTTACCGGTGATACCGAGTAGTTGGGGCAACTGGCTTCACTGTAAAACTTTAAATTCAACTCCCATGAATTGATGGAATGCCATGAAATCGTGGCTTGAGAATTCCTTACTGAGTAGTTACAGTTGATTTAAATAATGCGAAAGTAAAAAGAAAGTGTTGAAAGTGGTTTTCAAGCACAGATTTCAGAATGTTCAATCTCAAGAATGCAACAATTTTCTAATTAAGTTTTACTTTTCTATATTTAATCGCATTTAGAATTTCATTGCTAAATACAATCTAATTATTGTAATTTATAAACAACGTACTTATTTTCAGTTTTGATCAAATCAATTTTTAAAATATTAACGTTTCATAATTTTTGTGTATAATATATATATATATATAAAATTTTTGTTTATAACATTATTGTAGACTTCATAAGAAAATATGAAAATATGTGACTTTACGACGCGTTTAAAATATAAGGAATTTATATTATTTAATTTGTTTATAAATATGAAATTTTAAACATAATTAAAATCATAATTTGAACATTTGATATTTTATTTAAATATTTTTAAAGTTTATATAGATGGATGATATAAGCAATTTTTATATTCTCGTGGATATAAAAATTAATAAAACTTTGTAATAAATTAATAAATATTTTAAAATATTATTAACAAAAATACCGATTGTTAATTCATACATTTCTATTATATTTTTTAACGGTAGTGAAACTATGAACGTAAGGTTAGAAATCATAGAATTCTTCTTTTGCAATAATTTCATTATTTACAATACAAATGATTAATATTTTAATATTTACTAACTTTTGTTTCTTATCACTATTTATTTACATTAAAATGAAAATAAAAGAGTATACTCTTTTCTATTACGCTATTCAGGAAAGTTTTACTTACTTTCCAGTTACGCACGAACTCAAAATATTCATAAAATCACACAACCAATTTCTTGAAAAAAATGCGGTCGAGTTAATATGACGCAGCCATCACAAATTTCTCGGTACATTTCAAAATGTTGATTTAGAAATTCAGAATAATTTTTTAATTTGTAAATATTTTGAAATCAATTTAGCATGCGTACATTAAATAAAATTCAGAATGACAAATTACTTGATGTAAAAAATAGTTATAATATTTCAAAAATGATAATTTGATAAATCATTTAAGACGGGAAAATTGCTATATTTTTTTATATATCATTCATTCCATCTGCTACTGAAATTTTTATTACCACAACAAAAACATTTAATTTTAGTATGGGAGGTTTGTTATAATTTTTCCATTGTTAGTAACTTGAAAATATTTTGCATTGGTATATAAAAATAAACACAATTGCCTTCAATCATTTTAAAGTCTTATTAAATTCATTGTAATTGCTGAATTTTATTTTTATGTATGTTTTCTAGTTAAATATATAAATATGTTAATTTACATTACTTTAAATTATTATATTTATTAAACTAAATTAAATTGTTATGATTTCCAATAAAATTATTAATAAGAATACAAATTAAATCATAACAATTAGTTAATTTAATTGAAATATATATTTAACGTTTGAAATATAGCATAAACACTAATGTAATAATTCTAAAGAACAGCTTAATGTTCTTCATAAAGTATTTCTAAAATTCACCAGAATGTTTTATAGATTTTAAAAGAATGTTATATAAATTTACTTAAAAGTGTTAATTTACTTAAAAGATTAAAAAAAACTGAAGCTTTGAAAATTGATGTCGTTATTAACATGTCATGTTTAAAGTTGTGAAAATAATGAGTCCCTATTTACTATACTAACTACAATAAAACAATTTATTATTATTGAAATTTCTCTTTATTTTTAACGTATGCATGCTAGTTATTAACGTAAATTTGTATTATTAGGAATATTACTGCAGGATTACTGCTATTTGGATATTACAGTATGCTTATTACTGCAATGATTCTTTATGAACTCCATAAAAAGTGTATTATCATTTATTAGGAATTATATATTGCAGCAAATCAAGAAGAGTAATTTAAATTATTACGCATCAAATATTTTGAAAGTCGTTTTCATTTGAATGTTAGACGTTTCAAAATGTTTCTAATGAAATTTCATATCCTTTATTTAGTAGTATGTGTTCCAAGTTACATGATCGAAAAAAGTAAATATATAAATTTATAATTAGATTTAATTTAATTTGTGATGTACAACATAAAACACTGTAAATATATAATTTAATCTAAATATATAATTTATTCCAAATACGTATTATAAAATAAGCTAAGACATTTTAGAAGAAATTTAAAGGAAATGTCATTTTTAGGCAAATAAAGTTTATGAAGCATAACTATACAGAAGAAAAGAATTTAAAGATTATAATAGTATTTAGTGATGAAATGTTTTTAATATTAAG
Organism: Latrodectus geometricus; assembly: GCA_026290005.1. Taxonomy (NCBI): domain Eukaryota; kingdom Metazoa; phylum Arthropoda; class Arachnida; order Araneae; family Theridiidae; genus Latrodectus; species Latrodectus geometricus. The sequence continues at coordinate 10,938 of JAPDSC010152140.1, forward strand.
TTTTTTGTAATTGTTAAATTAAAGTGATTAAAGGAAATTATATAGAGTGACTTATTTTTAAAT
>JAPDSC010152142.1:0-27586 GCA_026290005.1 Latrodectus geometricus
AAATACATATAATCAGATGAGTCTTAAAAAATTAACTTATTAATTCATTTAGATAACAAATCACATGAAAATTGTCTCCTTTTATCAACTTTTACAAATTTAAAATAAAAAATAAAAATCAGTGTCAATATTTTGACACTATATAGCAAATAATTGACTCATAAGAGATATAAGATATTTGAAAAGCCATTGTATACTGTTTTCTTGAATGAAATTAATAAGAAATAATCATAGCCGATAATGGCATTAGTAGCAAGAAAATATGAAAAGAACCAATCTTGAAAACTTCCAAGCACTCCTCGCTTATACAGACATACATGTTGAAAATAAAAACCCTCTCCCACCTTCTGTTATTCAAATGCGCTTGAGTTCAATTCTATTTCTCCCCTTTGAACAACCTGAGGTCTATTAATTTGTCCACTATGAGCTTCTTTTATGATATTAAATTTCTCAATATTCAATTAAAATAACGATTTAAACATATCACAACAAAGAAAAAAGACCAGAATCAAGTTTTTATGGGTTCCCTTTCCCTGCCTTACAAAAAAACAATAAGAGTGTACTAATAATATATATCTATATGGCTTAGAAACTTTGCAATGTTCCTCGGAGGGAAAAATAAAATTTAAACCCAGAACTAATCACTCTGAAAAGTGCTGTCATACCTTTAGATCACGATGAACATTTATGGTAGATGCTTGAGAGTTTGCAAAGATGTTTTTCTTTGTGAATCAGGAATACACTGTTTATGAATAGTCCTCTTAGCAGCAAAGAGTGTGAGAGATATTTAAATGACAGCCTTTGACTGTAAAGCTGACAGTAATGTGGAGCTAAAAAATTTACATGTATACTTATTTGTGAAGGAATCTGAAGCGAATAATTATATTATACCGTATTTTAAAGAAGTTATGATTTAATTGACACAAAATATTTTAGCAAAAAGTTAAATATGGTAAAATACATCAAAAATGTAAAATGGGAATTGAAAAATACTAGCTTAAAAATTAATTTTGAGTATAAAAATTAAAATGAACTTTGCCTTCTAAGTTTTGCCTTGCCAGAGTAAGATTATAAAAATATTTGATTATAAAAATATTTGAAAGAAGCGCCTCCGTTTGGCGAAAAACAAAACGCGCTGAATTTGCCATAATGGCAACCTCTGTAACAGTTAGACGGAATATGTAACTGATTATAGATTTTCATCTCTTAAGTAATAATTCCATACTATTCTATCTTGTAAAAAGTATTTTGAAAAGCTCTTGAGAAAGATATCATCTGTGGAAAAGATTTAGGAAATGTTTAGAGAAATTTAAAATGCAAATTTAAGTAAAAAGAGAAAAACGATGGGAAGCATTTGGGAAAACTATGTGCAAATAAAATTTGGCAGTTAAAAAATGATAATTTTTCAAAAAATATTATTAAGAAGGAATTAAAAAGATATTGAATCTATAAAATTTATACATAAACCATATACAAATATTAGAGATGTATAAATAGTTTAAAGATGAATGAAAGTTATATAGGCAAAAAAATATACAAATTGTATGACATTGTATTAGAATTTCAGATAGATTTAACATTACGAAACTCCTTAAAATAATTATTTGATAAAAAAAACAGACATTTTCACAATCTTAATTCCTATTTGCATTAAATGTTTACGAAGTTTAATAAATCAACCATGAAAATAACAAATAAAAGACACCATCTCTTTCGTAACCAACATTTCCCATTCAATGGCCACTATTCCATGGCGAAAAAATTATAATAACAAGGAAAACTTTCATTTTTATCTAAAAGAATAATATTTGGTAACCTAATTGAGTCTTGTAGGATTTATCAATTGGAAAATAATAATCACACTTTTACAGGAAATAGAAACACTTTTCGTCATACCGAATCTGTGTTTCGGATAAGCGATTGATCAAAAGTGATTGATTGATAGAGGAAATATTTTTTCTAGTCTCTGAAACTTGCAGACAATTCTTCCCATAAAACTGATACAATAGAGAGCAAGTTTCATACAAAAAACTATAATTGCAGAAGGTTGCCTATTCATGTGGAGTAATAAAAGATGGATAGATGACGTTTCTAAAAAATACATCAATCACAAAAACTTTCTATTTTTTGAAAAAAATTACTTTTTGTCATTTGCCATTTTCTCTTTCTCTTAAATTACACCATCAAAATAAAATAAAATTGAACTCGTATAACTTAGTAAAACGTAAGGCATGCAATAAAGCCAATTTATTTCATAAACATTTCACTTGAGAAATACGTGTCTAGTATTGTTTCATGAAAAATAAAAATAAATGTAGATAATGATGAATTCGAAGCTTGTTTCTAATAAAAAATATTCTGACAAAACGAGATAAAAAAAATTGAAGTATATGTATGTGTGTATGTGATTTCTAGTGGAAATTATATAATTTACTGTGAAAAAAATCACGACATATTTACTTATATGGCGAATAAATCAATTAAAAATTTATCTAATAAAGTATGAAACTTTTAAAAATTCTCTTTTGTTACGAAGGTAATTTATATTGAAAGTGTGTCTTCTTTCCTTCATTTTCCAATGTATTTCCCCATCAGTGAGGTGTTGGGAAAAGCGTAAACATGTTCGTGACAATGAGTAAAAGCACCTTAAATTTAGAATGAAATTGGATCCGAGACACGGTTGAAATTAATTACATCGTAGAATAAGCAAATTTATGATGAATCAAATCAACCTTAAATACGATTTAAATTACAAACGATGCAATTGAAATTGCGAAATGAAACGTAGCCTACATATGTATATAATCCCCAAAATCATATAGTAAACTACTGTCACATGAAGAATCTGATAATAGTTTTGCTAATATTTTAATCAGTTAGTTGGATGCTTATGACTTTAATATTACTATTTCACACGGACTGATGCCATCTGGATATTCATTTATATGCTTTTCAAGTGTTTTTATTGGAAAACGAATGAACTATGTTATCGAACCTACTGAATATGAACCTTTAATCGAACTATGTAACTCCAATAACAACAATCTCTCTGTTTTCGATTTTTATTTTAAACAATCTCTCATTTATCTACTTTTATTTTAGCAAATACGCGTATACGCAAAATTTACGCGTCGCCAGAGAGAAAACATGAAAACGTCTCTAGAAGTCACATCCATGGTGTGCATATAAAAAACATAAACCCAACATTCATCACTTTATGATCTACAGTGTTTAAATTTGGCTTGGTTTGTCATTCTACGGTTACTATTTGATCTCAGAAGCTAATTTGACCTGGAATTGAATTTGAACCACCACAAAATACACGCCTGAAGTGGTAATAGAAACCACGAACTATTTGCATAAAGGCCAAAAGCGTAAGTCATTCATCGGCCTTCTTGGCGACAAAAACAGTAGTTGAGATAAAATATGAGGCTTTTCACTCGAAGAAGCGTGGTTGCAAGGACTTCTTTAAACGAAAATGTAGTTGAAACTTTTCGTGGAATCTTCCTGGCAAAGCCATATGGCAGCATTAGGCTAACATCCCACGTTAAAAAGGTTTCGATCGCATTGTCTTCGAAGTTGAATGATACTTCTAATAGTTGATAGATCAAGTATTGGAGAGTTTTCCGCTTAGTCTTCTAAATTATAAATAAGCTTCAACCAAACTGGTAGAACCCAACTCTCAGCTTGGTGCAGGAATGCCAGCGCATAAACATACAACCGTAAGTGGCATGACAGATTAAAAAACCACCCACTTAGGCAAAATGAGAAAATGGAGCATATTAGAAGTAAAAAAAAAAAGATGTAATTTTGCATAATCATACACACACATGAAATAAAATTTTGATTATAAGAGCAAAAGATTCCTGTTTGATCTAAATTTTATTGACAGATTTTTAAGGTTCAATTGAGATGGTATTAGGCAAATTTTTTATAATACGGACAAAAATGTTTCCGAAAAAAATAACTTTTATTTAATAAGTATATTAACAAAAATTAAAATTACCTCTTACTTTTTTTTTAATTTTAATGAGTGTTCAAAAAATTGAGTTTTGGATCGTAAACGCTAAATATTTGTCTTACCTGCGAAAAATAAATTTAAAATTTCTTACACATATTAATTTAATATTTCAGAAATCGAAAACTACAAGGTTATAAAATTGTCCCATGTGTTTACATTGTACTGTAGCCAAAATCCGTTTGCGAAAGAAAAAAAAAATGTGAAATTAAATGTGGTAACATTCAAAACCAGTCTCTTCATGATGAACGGAGAGATATCGTCACATCTAATGAGTTTGCGCTGTAAAACAGCAACTTGTTGTTTGGAACATTTGTAGACGATTACAAAAAGAAACCACATTTTTTTAAGTCATCTAGGGTCCTTGAAGTAAAATGACGTAAAGCGATGAGAGGATTTGAGGCACGTGTGCATAGCCAGTATTTTCGGCCTTCGAACGAAAAAGTGGCTACACCTTTCATATCACGTGATAGAGCAACAATGCATTTGATGTGGCAAATTTCCTAAATGCATAATCGAGAAAACGGAACTGAGTCTGTGATATAAGCATTCGAAATTATTATGAGCAGCAAACAAGTTTCGTTTCAATGTCAATTTGGAACAGTTGATAAGGGATTAATTCCTCTTCCCGTTAGACACACACAGGATGAAATTATAAATTCGCATTTAATCCTTTCTGAAGGGAAAATAACGTAACCGCAAAAGTCATACCATAAATAGATTTTACTAATATCAATTTACGTTTATTATGTTTACTTATGTATATTTATCTGCCACAAAAGCTAATTCGGCAGGGTATTACAATTTTCAAACAAAGTATGAACTATTATTAACAATAATGACTTTATTAATTGATAATAAAGCAATAATTAATAAAATATATAAATCAAGAATTGGGAAGCTAGAAATAAATTTAAGGAATACACCATACTCTTGCCCATAACTTAATAGGTTCGATACTACCCCAGTCAAAGAATCTTACTGGGTCACCTTACCTACATTTAGGGGAACTTCAAACTGTTAAATGTTTTTTACTGATGTGTCATGTTGACTCAAGGATACCATTACAGGTGTCGATTTCGCTATTCAATCTCGTGGAAAACCTACATGGTCATTTACTGAATTTCGCAGCTTCAGTCTCCCGAAGCAGAAGGCCAGAAACAGATTGTAATAATTTATATTAGTTTAAAACAAGAGGTCAGAGTACTTTTATGGAGAAATACGATGAAAGTTTAAGATAGAATCCCGTGTCGGTAAGGTATTATGCATGTTAATGTTACCGTTTCTACTTCTATCTGGTATTTCTTGAGTACCAGTCGATCTCTGCTATTGACCTTGTTTATTAAGTCAAGGGAAGTAGTGGCCTGAATAAGAAAGGGATCCTTCTCATCATAAGAAAGCAACCAAATCGATTCCTGATTTAATCGCAGATTCATCGTATTCATTCAAGGTGGCTGAGGCACGTTAAGTAGGATGTGATCGCATTGTTCTCCAAGTGCAATGATACTTCTGGGTATCAGGTCAAGCGTCGTGATCTTCTTGGTTTCTACTTCCAAATTACGAAGATTCAATTACATTCAAATACTTTCAATGATTGAATCAATTCATAAAAATTTCTTTCATCAACATAAACTATAAGCACTTAACATAAAGCTCCAAAATTGTGTGTGTTCGCGGTTTATTTACATAGTTTACTATTCAAGATCATTGTATAAAATGTTATTTTAATGGAATATAAAGGTTAATATTCCATTAATTTCATCCATTCAATGATTTTTATTTTGCATCACTTTTATCAAATAAAAGATGCATAATTTTTCTCAAAATTGTAAAATATCTATTCATTATTTTAGCTAGAATTCATTTAAATATTGAAAATCAATGAAATATTATATAAATATATATACCAACTGAAACCAATAAACGCGAAAAAATCAGTCAATAATTTATTTGTGCTGATTCTATTCTCAACACATAAATTGATTGTATTATATAGCTGATAGTTACATAATGTCAAATGGAACAAATATAATTTTCGAAATTTTTGTTATATAAGATTAATTATTTCATTAGTGGCAACCATGGAAAACCGAGTTTTTTTCCTATCTAACATTGAAAATAAAATTTTAATGAAATGCTGAGAAGAATCAATATTTGTTCATATTTTTTATGTGTATTTATGTGTTTTTATTTACTGAACAAAAATTGACATAATTTAAACTAAATTGTAATATTTTTAATCATCTTAATGGAAAATCACTTTAAAATTTTTATCTTACCAAATAATAATTACTTAAACAAATATAAATCCATAATTCTTTATAATGAATTTTTTATCCGAATTTAAATGCACACACAAGATTGTTTTGAATTCACTACTCTTTTTCTGAAATTCTATAAAAGGGGAATTAAATAAATTATTGTTAAGGGATTTAAATTAATTATTGTTAAAGGTATAAAAATTGTATTCAAGCAATTTCAGAATAAAATTACTCCCCTGTAATTTACTAGATCAATTTCACTGTATTAAGTCAGATGAATGTTTAAGGGCCATAAAAATACAAAATAAAACAAATAAACCACAATTCAAAGTTTTAGATTATTTTTCATACCAGTGTCGTAGTACAGAAATTAGTCTAATTGTTTCAAAATTGAAAACTATTATCAAGTATTTAAATTTCAAAAAATTAAGGTATAGGATAGCTCATAACTTCGACTTTACAACTGATTTCATATTAAAGCCTAAAATGTTTTCCTTTAAATGCATTCTATTTATGTGCAAACATAAATGAGATTAATTATTATTTAAATGTCTTAAAATTCAAAAGCTGAAAAGAAACTAAACTCGAAATTTCTAATGACTTCGAATACGAATAATTTAATAAGATAAATATTATTTAAGATTACGAATAACTCTTGGGAAAAAAAACAATTCAAGTTTTTGAATAATGAATAATTCATCCGGAGTCAAACGATTTCAAATCAGAGTGATTCCAATATGTCCTGGTATAAATAAATTTCCCTATACATTTAATAAATGTAAATTTATTATCATTATAAACTCGAATAAGGTGAGGGTTTGAAATTGTTATCAAAAAATTAAATTCTAATTAACAAAAAAAAAAAAAAAAAAAAAAAAAAAAAAAACTATACTCCGAAGTTTCGAAAAATTCGTAGCAACTTAAGTGAAACTGTCAAGGCAACTTCGAGTAACGTATTCAAGGTTTGGAATTTTAGCTACTCAAACCTTACGCAATTTTTTGCTTTGGCTGGAACTAGTTTACAGCTCTTAATGAGAAACGGTTTAAAAAATTATCTGCTATTTTATATCTATTTTATTAACCAATTTGTTTCTTGCTATTTTTTTGTTTGTTGCAGTTTTCCCTTCAAGAGCGAAAAAAATTCTTTGAGGTTAATTTTCTAGCTTTCAAACAGGCTACATTGTTCTCATTAATTAAAAAATAATGTACGAATGAGGTAAAATCCTATTTTTTCCCATCACTTGATGAGAAAGGGAAAATGGCAACAACTTTTTCTCAACAACCAAAGGGACGCGATTTCACGTAATTGCAGGTTTCGAAAATTGCATGATTTTTAATATTTCTTTTTTAATATAGTTACAGGATTTTGTATAAATTTGAATATCGCGTTTTCGTATCTTTGTCTATGTTTTTATTAGCATTTTTGTGCGATTTCAATTTGAATTTTGAATATCATCGTGATTTCGAATATTTCTTATTTACATAGTTATGCTATTTTTAATATTTCTGATAACATATAATACTAATATAAAGTGCTGAAAAGAACATTTTATTCAGTTAATGAAGATTTATACTTAAAAATATAATGAAATAAATAGGGAAAGAAGCAATGACTTTTACACATGCTTTAAAAAATAAAAATACATTTTTTTTTAATATTTCGCTTAAATTAAACGAGCTAGCAATAATTTGATAGCATTTTATTAAAATAATTTCTTCCTTATTTAATCGGACAGAGGTGCATACCTTAAAAAAATCGTTTGCAAAACTAGCGGGCAATAAAGTTAAATCATTAACGAAAGTAACAGTATCTAAATTCAATTTTGAAAATTCATTTTTTTTTCTATAAGACAATAAAGTCACAAGTACTAAAAAATCTTAGTTTACCAACTTTTTTAAAATTTAGAATTAATAATGCAAACAATTAAAATTATTTTATTTCTTTTAATATTTTTACATTCTGGTTATAACTACATTATAAATATAAAAAAGTGTTCTTTTAAAAACAATAAAAGTGTTTTTATATTCTTTTAAAACCAAACGATAACGTAAAGTTTAAGTATTGTATTGATTTTTATCCTAATCAATCGCGTAAAACGAAAATCGTTTGCTTGTTAAGATATTTCTAAAAAAATATCATTTCTTAATTCTAATAAATTATAATAATAATAATAATTAAATAAGTATAACAATAATTAAATAAATAAAGTATAATAATATTTAAATAAGTTCAATAATTGTCATATTAAGGATTAATAAATAGGCATTTTGAAATGCGCTGCATTAAAATAATCAAGTTTGGCGTTGCAATCTGCTGTTTTGGTTCTGCATTTCACCCTTGGCGATGGGGTGGGTTCAATTCTATTCAATTGTAGAATGATGTAATGGTATTATCATTTTACATCATTTTCTAATTTAAAATTACATAATATGTTTTATGCAATTTTGATTTCCAATTTTATTTTGTAATTATTATTTCTAGTTAAATAATAAAATAAAAGCTTTGTAGCATTGGGCTTGTCACTTAATAAGAAATTTAATGTTTTTGCTCAATCAGCGAATTTTCGAAAATATTTCGTCTCCTATATGAAATTAATTTATGTAAGGTAATCTAATATTATTAATTATTTGTTTATTAATAAAATTAGACGCGTGACAAAATGCTTTGAAAACAATAAAAATTTGAAGTGAATGCATTGATATGAAAATATATATTAGTTTATCAGCCACCAACATAATAACAATAAATTTTTAGGTCAAATAAATTAGAAATGCCTTATAACTTATCACCTTGCCACCTTATGAAAAATGAAAAAAAAAAATTTTTTTTTCAAAGTTTTTTATCATTTTAACATTTTTTACGTATTTTTATCTCAAAACATTCAATTTTTTTTATTAAAGTTTAATTTATTCATTTTGAAACTTCAAAATGAATAAATTAAACTTTGGTATTCTCACCACCAACATTTTCTATGGTTAATTTATAAAGATCTTTTTTTTTTTTTTTTTTTTTTTGATGATGATGATTTTCAAAATTTCTAAGAAATACTTATTTTGTCAATTGGATTTAAACTGTTTATTTTTATTATTATACTCAAATTATAAAACTAATATATGTATAATATTTTTAATATATAGTAATAAATAATTAATGATGGAAAATATAATGGTGATTTTTTATTTTATAGTAATGTATACTTATTCAATATTTATAAAATTCTAATAGTGCTTGTAAATTTCAGCAATAAGAACCTCATTTTTCACTTATTTTTTTCAATGTTAATTTCCTATGCCAATATCACTGGTGTTATTGGTAGTTTCGACTCTACACTTTAAAATATCGTCTGCTCAGTAATTTCCAAGTTGGGCCTCTCGAACCAGGTCCTTGACCAGAAACAAAAAACGTGTCGCAACTACTATCGGCTATATCTTGCACTTTCACTTGATAGCAGAGGGAAAAAAAGAACAATTACAAAACACCAGCTCGGGGCACCGGTTTTAGTTTTCTGCTGAGACAGCCCTGTTAAGAGGAAGTAAAAGTTAATATCCGCCGTCACGGAAGGTATCGCTTTCTATTTCCCGCGCCGCGAGGCGATTAGTGGAACTGCGTGTTGCCGAATTCCATTTCTCAAACTCTCCATGTGTTTTGTTTACGTAAGAGAAAAGTCGAGATAAGAAGACTCAACAAGGAAGAGTGGAAAGTTCTAAAGATGAATTGGAAAAAGGAAATTCTTTTTAGTGATGTCGAAAATCTGGGTCGTTTCTTCAAATGGAAGTTGAGTAAAAAAAGGATGGGTTGAGGCTTAAAAGGGGAGAAGTGACCTATTTTTCGCCCTGAAGACACCGACGATTAGGGTGGATGTTGAAATAACGAAGGCGTTGTCCTTTGAACAAGAAAAAGTTCTGCATCTGTATAAACATCCATTTACGAGACAATGCCTGTTTCGGTATTTGAATGTTTCTTTTAAATGTTAGATATTCGTAAATCTTTCCTTTCGCTAGAGGATCGATGTTTTTTCGATTGATTTATCGATGAACAATTTACCGATGTACATGGATACAATTTACATGGATATTAATCCTTTAGAAGAAAATTTTACATAATTCAATTAGGCGTAGAGCACTAACTTCGAAGTAAAAGGAAATTACTTTCGTCGTTAAATTTTTAAGAACATGAATTATTAGAAACGGTTAGTAATTTTTACTGGTAGAATCACATGCATTTTAAATTGTAAATTTTTTAAAAAATTAATATAGAAATTGTTTTAAACATAACTTAGCGTTTTCAATCTTTTCCATTATAATAAGCGAAATTTCAGATAAAAAATTATTTCATTAGATTATTATACGACTATATAAGACAAATGGCTGATTTATGTTTGTTAATTATTTTATTATATTTTATTATTTAATTTAGTACCAGTGAAGTTTGAATGTTAAGTATTGTAGTTGAATAGACGTAAAAAGTAGTAGTTTGAATGACAACTACTTTAAATGTAACAATAGCTAGAAAGCACAGTTGAAAAAAAATTTTTACATCTACTCCTATTTTTATTAGGAAGACTTTCTATAGATATTTGGATGCGTTCACATGTTGTGAAAGATAAGGTCCGGAAAAATCCCAAGCACTCACTTTGATAAATCGACATGCAAAAAGCAGAAATGCAACATTCACTTCACATTTTCAGCAGTGCCTAGTATCAAACCTGTAATATTCCACTTCGAAGAACATGATCCACGTATAAAATTGATTCCATGAGATAGTGACGATCACTCGGATACACCCTTAAATACACCCAGAAAAATACAAAATATATTGCCATTTAAATAAGTGATCATTATATTTCCTTTTTTTTTTTATCTATATACATTATACTAGGAAATATATAAATGTGTTTTGATCTTACCCATAGGAACTCTTAAATTATCTTCCGAATCTTAATAAATTCGATAAAATTTCTTATGTCACTTTAAGTGTAATATGATATTTCCCAACACTGAAGAGAAAAATTGTCGAGCATCATTTCCTTGTAATTAAAATACGAAAATATAAAATAACATATGATGCAAAATTTTATAAATTTATAAATGTAAAGATCTATGTATAGTTCGCGCGCGCGTGTGTGTGTGAGTCATAAAAATTTACTAAAAAAAATTAGGTCCTTCTGCAATCACAGACCTTAAATAAAGAACACGACCCCAAGCGCAAATCAGTTATGGAACAAGGTCAGGAAGTGTTTTCTCCGCTGGAAATCACACTAATGAAACCGTAATGAATTTCATTTAAATTCTAATAAAATTTGCAATTTCGGAATCTTTACAACAGATTGGAAACAGTGTTTTGAAATTTGTTATTAGTATAATTGGTAAATAGAAGCAAGAGAAAATTTTTATATTATTTATTGAATTTAGAAAATTTATTGAATTAAGAAAACTTTTATATATTTTATAGTATTAATCATATTGTTTGCACTGTATTATGTATAGAAATATATCATTTTTTTAAATTTTTACTACAGAACATTTCAGACTGCCTATTATATTGCCTGACGATCGAAAACATGAAGCACAGTTATTCTCTCTGCAATTTTCCTTTCAAACTAGAATCAAGAGACGAAGTTTAAACCGAAGCTGGCTCTCTCTTTTCAAAACTCTCATACTGATCCAGTGATGGATTCTAGATGTTACTAAAGTTTATTGAACAAAGGCCTTCTCATTCCGAACGTATTTGATGAGAACAGGTATCAAGCTCATAACCATTTGGATAATAATAGAATCTCTTTTTTTACTGTTATGCCTACACGGGCATGCCTACTTAGACATCGTATAGTAAACACATAATCCACTATTTGGTACAACTGTTTCCTTAGCAGATGCAAACACTTGTGATGAATTTGTTCATCTTTTTTGTGTTACCTTCTAAGAGCACTTTTGCAAATATTGAGTCATAATCAAGTGCCATAAGGGAGGAAGACTCCCAAGTACCCACACTGACAGACATGCTTGCAAATTGCAGAACTATTATCCCCACAGCTCAAAATTAAATGGAATTGAATTTAAGATCTTTCGCTCCGGAGTGTGCTATCCTGTTCTTAAGTTACGGTGAGCCCTAAACAGCAACATATGGTCTCTTTACACTTTTATTAATTCTGTGCGGCACAGAGGGAGAATAATTAACAAAAATTTGACTTTAAGCTTAAATTTAATTATTTTGGCACTGTTTTAATTGAATAATTGTCAAAAACTTAAAAACATGTTTCATTATCCCAAGTCTGCAATGAATAGGGCTTACAATAACTCGTATAGGCGTTCACTCTGAAAAATGAAAGGTTCCAGACTCGAAATTAACCACTACTAAGCAGCTAAAAGGTGGTTCTCAATTATTACTTTCTGTTAGTCTTGTTGTCATGTTGAGTGAGTGAATTTTTTTTTAGGATTGGAGTTTTTTTTTTATTCTCTACTCAGTGACAGTAACTACCACTATTTTTCTATGAATAATTTTTTTCAGATAATGAAATACACCGGATGTCCATATATCTTACAGCAGTTTTCAACAGTTGGATTATCCTCTACATCATCCGTAAATGTTGAATGTTTTACAACAGCTTTCATCAGTTAAATTCATCCTCCACGCAATGCAATTCCTAGTAAATGTTTCTTTTTTATTATTATTATTATTATGAGCGATGTTTCTGGTTACCCACTGCTACCCATCGAATAATTTTTAATATCTAATCTCATTATGGGAACAGCCTTAATTGAAAAGGATGGTTGAAAAATAGGAAAAAAGGGGTTTTTTATGAATCTGGTAACAAATATTGGCAAAAAATTAGAATGTGTGCGCGATTACGAAGTATATTTCTTCGTTTTTTAAAAAATAGTTCTAAATAGATTACTTAATATACTGAAATTAAAAAATGCATCAAAGATTTGTAAGAATCCTAAGAAAATACGCGTGTTTCCTTGATAAGTGGTTAAAATTTAGACCAAATGTCCAGATTAAAAACACATAATTAAAAGGAAGCACAGTGGGCTACGTTACCCTGCATGTGATATAAATTCAGTAATTGATGTTACGATAGTATGAAATAAGCAATTTAGGATCTTTGGAAATTTTAAACCATCTTTGGCATTAAACGGGACAAATAGTCTTTTAGACCATGTAGAATATACAACTTAATTGACTAAGTCAAACAATTTTATCTGAGCGCAAATCTTATAGATTCTTATATTCAGGTTAGTCTTAGCATTTTCGTTGGGAAAGTTGCCGAACTGAAACCGAATGGTCAGTGCCCTGGCCTTCGGTTCAACAGTTCGTGTGTTCAATTCTTACTACTCGGGTTTGTAATGGTCTGATATCTACTTTGAACTGTAGATCCCAATCTTATTTGCCTTCGTGGGAAAAAATGATTACTGAATGACAACAAACCTAACCAAACCCTAGGAAATCTTTTGATACTATACCCATGATAGGAAGGACTAAACACTGTCTTATTGGGAAACAACTTCTGATTATAAATCTAACAAAATCTAAAGAAATTCTGTTTAATACCAATATTCCAGTTGATGAAAGAGGGCTCACCATCGTCTTGGGGTTGGATAAACTCTTTAGAAAATAAAGTTATGTGTTCAATCTCAGTTACATTACTCATTAATTGTTTGGAGATGGAGGTTTCCTTTTTACTCTCTACATACTTATCTGTATGGATAAATGTGCATGTGCTTGAAATTTTGTTTTTTTTTTTTCCTTCTTGACAACATTTAAATGAAACTTTTTATCTGTGTTAAACACCCCCTGAAGGTGTTAGACGTCTGGTTCATTGTGCAGCTGTAACTATAGTACTGGATGTCTTGTAGTGGACTATAGTACACTTTCTAAAAATGGTATGAACTGCTTCCTGGCCAATCTTTAGCTCATGAGCGATGTTAAGACTGTCAACATACATGTCCACTTAAACCCTTTCTGTAATCTCATCGACAATATCAATGACGGGCCTACCTGTGCTGGGGATCCATCTTTAACATCTAAACTACTTATGCGTTATCAACGAAACCAAAAAACACATTATTGGCTTATTACAATATAGGGAAGATGAGCACCATTTCCATCTGCCTGCCTTGCATATTTGGCTTTATAAAAAAAATAAATAAAAACGATAAAATGTACCGAATTTTCTCTTTGCTTTCAATTTAAACACTTTCCAACTCATAAGTGAATGGAACAAATAAAAAACCTGTAGAATAAAAAGATTTTTTATTGCAAAATGTGCTTTCTTTCCAAAAACCATAAATCTGAAATTGTTTGCTCAATTATTTTTTTTCGCCGGTAACTATAGTTTTCGATATCACTACAGACATCGACGAAAATGACGGATTTATTTTGCCTATACCTAATATTACAGCACAATCTAAATGTCAAAGTATTATCCAGAATCCAGCAATTATTGAAATATTATAATACGCAAGAACTATAAGTATTTAAAATTGAAAATTACGTCTAATGCTTACAAGAATGCTTTTCATGTTTGAATACTGGAAAGGTTTGTTACGTAGTGTGAAAAAAAATTCAAAAATGTTGGCTTTTGTTAGTGACCAAAGATTGCTGCATTTCTGCGTGGATCATTCTCATTCGAAACATTTTTGTCATAACTTTGACAATGTAAAATCAAAACTTTTTTTACTTACAAAACATTTTAACAGAAAAAGTTTGTTCAAACTTCTGTTCAGTATTCCTAACCTGCGAAAGTCCTATTACGAATAAACCCTGACCTTTTAAAATATAGGTTCGGCATTTACATTTCAGCTGGTGTGCGTGGCCCTTCGCAATCTCCAATTATGAAGTCAATCTGGTGACAGGCATTGTTTCCAAGGAGGTGCAACTGGCTTAAGAAACTTAATTATGTCATCGAATGATATCAATTCAAACGAACCCTCGCAAAAGGGAACAATCACTTATGCATGTGGTTGCATTGGTACGTTAAGAAATGAGTTCATAAGCCAAAGCTTTGTTATTTTGTATTTCAAGGCCTTGCTGTTATACTGTAAGTCTTTACACTATAATCTGTTATGAACTAGATCATGCAGACAATTATTTCATTTATTTATATAACCAAGAGTTTTTGTCAATAGCATAAAAAATAGGTTACAATTATTAAGAAAAAACGTCAAATTTGTCTTTAACACACATAATAATTTTATAAAAGTATCCCCTGAAATACATTTTAATTTTGGAAATCCAGAATCAAAATTTTAAGCCTCATAAAAAATTTATAAATTTACAATTTTGGATAGTCTACGAGTTAGTGGTAAAATTGCACTTTAAATCAAACGGTTTTAGGTTCGATTCCTCTCTGTAAGGCAATGAATGTTTATTTCTTGTTTTAAGCATAGTTAAAGGGCATTTATCAAGGTGGGTGCTTGGGAGCTTTCGAGAGTTTCACCTTATGATAAAGGCTTATAAATGTCCACTTCTAATGTAAAAATAAGCATTTATCTCATAATAGCCCATTTAATTAGCATTAAAGAAGTATGTGATTCTCTCTCTCTCTCTCCAAATGAATAAATAATATAAGATGTAAACAATACCGCAAACAAATATGTAACTATGAATTTAACTTGGAAATAAAAAATTCAATCTTATGGAATGAAATAAAAATTATAGAGATATAACGCAGATATGAGTCAGTCATTTTTTTAAAAAGTTTTCAGAAATATTTGACGACAAGTGATTAATAACCTAAACTTTGAAAACTTTTGTAAGGCTTCCGAACACATTGCCCTTTTACTGACTTCCAGGAAAAATTTTGATTTTAATTAAGACTGTTAGGCAGATTCACATGGGAAACCATTCACCATGATACAAATGAACTCTATAAGCAAAAATATAATATTTATCTCTCATTATTTTAAAAACCAAACTGCAATGGAATAAATTATGTACTAGTCTTTAGTTTAGCAGTTCATGGATTTGAATCCAAGCTTCAGTTAGGAATATTTGTTGGGTTACGGAATGCATTTTAGACTGTAGTTTGCTATATATTTTGCTCATGCTTACAAAGAATAACCATTGAATGACAAACCAAACCCACTAAGCAACCATTCCAACCACTATTGATCTTTCTGGGTGCACTTTTTTTAAAAAATAAACTGTGGGGTAGGGAATTTTCCAGGCTCATGCATGAGTAATCAATAATTTAAAGTACAAATATTTCGATCTGGTAGTCGAATTGTTAGCTCTCTTACTATCGGTTCAACAGTTCATGGGTTTGAATCCCACCTTTGGCTGGGAATCCACTTTAAACTGTTGGTCAAATCCAGTAAGAGATAGCCCTGTATTACAAAAAAAAGGCCTTAAAACGAAAATTAAACCTGTTACTCAACGACGGATGAAAATAAATCTGGAACTTTATACAGAAAAAGGCGCGGTTCGACCACTTCAGAAACTTTGAGTCCACGATGAAAATCTTGCAGAAAATATTTGATAAATATTTCCCTTTCGTAGCGGAGTAAAAAATATTTTTCAACAATGCAGAAAACTGTAGCCCTTGCTCCAATTCAACGAAGTAAACATTTTTGGCATATAAACTTACGGCTTATAAAAGAAATAAACTTTAAAATAGATCAGAGCACCTTCTAGTATAAATTATATAAAATTTTTGTGGAAATATTACATTTTTTTGTAATTTAGGTATCTATAAAAGTCGAAGTTTTTTCGAGAGTAATTTTATTAGAGTTCCCAAAGATAATCAATTATAAAATAAGAATATCTTGCTTTTCTTTTTAGTAAAAAAAAAAAAAAAAAAAAAAAAAAATGAACTACATCGGAAATGGGTAATTTTACTTGTCAGTCTATACATGATGAAATAACAAAAACATAAAAATATAAAGAAAAAATTATTCTCGCTTGTGTATTATCAATATGTTGACACCCACACTTGACAGATGTTCGATTGTTCAAATTTCAATTAAATTCAAATATTAATGCATTAGAATTCTCTACTTTATTGTTATCGATTTAAAATTAGTTATATTATTCTTAAAAAAAAATCACTCACACAAGGAAAAAAATTGCAATCTGTCAGCCGCAGCCTAACAAAAGCATTGTGAAATCTGACATCGCCACAAAGAAAAATAACTTGGCGGTAAATCCTTTTTTTCGCCATGAAATGAGAGACAATTTTAAAATTTTGCTGATGAATTTCTCTCGCTTGTTATTTCCTGATTCAAAAGTCTATTTAAGACAGAAAAACGATGATACTTTAACAACATCGTATTTAATTACCGAAGCAGAGAATAAAATAAAAGTTACTTTCTCTCTTTTTCATTGTGACCTACATTTAAAAAGTAAACAGGAAAAATGAGACAGCTTTAAAAAGTAACTTCAGAGGGGGAAAAAATCTCATAAAACTAATCAAACGATATTTAGTTACGAAAAAGTACTAAATTCGATCGCTACCAAAAATATGTTTTGTTTTTTTCCTTTCGAAAATAAAATTATCGAAAGTTGTTTTATAAATAGATTTTTTTTCGGTCAAGTAAACTTACAACAGATTTACAGCTTGATAAAGTGTATAAATATTCATGAAACTATTTTTTATCATACATGATAAACATTATGAATATAGTTTGCTGTTGAAATAATGGCAACGGAAAACATTTAAGATATTATTTTTTATACTGGTTAAGTATAAAACTTTCTGTTTTGTATTAACTTTATTTCATGTATCACGAAAATGTTTTTTTCCGAATTTTGTTTGATTAAAAGTTATTTGTTTGATTTTTTAAAAAAAAATGCTTATATACTTATATAAATTATATTTATGTAATCCTATTATTTATATCAAAGCAAACTTTAAAAATCTTATATATATATATATATATATATATATATATATATAGGAAAAAGAAACCTGTGTCAGGTTATTCCTATTTTTTCAGCATATTTTTACTAATTGAAGTCCCTAAATGCACCACGTCAAATGACATGACGATGTCAATAATTAAGGTAGAATTTTCCTCTCCATGCCACACCAGCGGAAGAACATTGAACCAAAAAAAATTTTTAGCGCGCACTATTTGTCTCAAAACGACGGTGTTCGATTGATTCGGTATCGAATTCAAAGGTACAGAAGCACCCAGTTCCAGATTAGTTCTTGGTTTATACATGCAAAGTGCTTTCTAATTAGAACGTGAAAGAAATGAACTTCAAAAGATTTCAGTAGACCTCAGTTTCTGCAGGGAAATAAGACCCTCTTATATATTAGTAATTTAATAAAAATATTTCTGCTTGGTGCTTAGAATTCCAGTGTGGTTGTAGTGTGGTGTGAATGGAAGGAATGGCCTAATTTGAGAAGTTAGACCTGTTCAATTGCTATCGAAATAAACAACCTGACTTTCTGCCATTCTTTTTTCCATGAACTTAAGTCAAATTCATGGAATAAAGAATAACTAAATTTCATCATATGATTAGATTGGATAATATTGATTTCTTACTGTAGTTCTGATTAGATAAAATCTATATTTTTAGAATCTCACTAAGATTTCCAATAGAATTTTTCATAATTCATTCCTTTGGTGTTAAGGAGGAAATCCCATAAAAACTCTATAGCACTCTTCCATAAGAAATATTTTGTCAGATGTTCTTTCACTAGTTAGTATTTATAACAACTACATATCGGGCCGTGGTGGCTTAGTTAGTTAGAGCGTTCGTTCTCGTTGTTAGAAGGTAGTGAATTCGAATCCCGATCCAAACGAAGATTCGCCGTGTTTACTAATAGCCACTGGGGCACTTTAAATATGACATGATCGCTATGTTCTCCATGAGAAATTATACCTCTGGAGTTGACAGGTGCATAGTTCAACAGTGGTTGACATAAAACCCGCAACATTTCATTTTAAAGAGATACGTTCAACAATTTGGCAATCATAAGCAGTAAGTAAAGTTATTTTATTATAAAACTTAACAAAAAGAAGAGCTTGTCTGACCATCAACATTATAAATCACCATTATAGTAGAACCGGTGGACAGGAAATTTTACTACGAAAATGGATATAAAAGTAGACGATAGACATCAAAAGATTGACTCATCCTGATTTATTACAACCTTAAAAATAGGCAAAGGCAGCAGGGTCGCCTAATATAATCCATTTAGCGATATTTTGTGATGAAATTGGTGGCACATTCTAAACATTTTAGGAAACTTATCTGACTGATATTTTAGGATATTTCAAGAATCCTTGTGCACCCTAAGTTGACAGAAATAGACAACCAGAAACACAATAGCTTATATCCAACTTTATAATTTAAATCCACGCTTAACGAAAAGCGAAATAGCCGAAATTCTAATAAAACCAAAAATGTGTATTTTTAATTTTAGGCCTGGTAGTTTGATGGAGAAAAGTGTCACTGTCAAGTACAGAGGGCAATATTACGATACCTAACCCAACCGAAAATCGTTATTCTAAGATAGCAAATTTTATATTCTTGCTATATAATAGATTTCTAATGTCCTTCAACTGACTGGTATGTCTCCAAGGCAGTTTTCTTAGCTAGCAGTTATGCTTAAAATGCCTATCTTCAAAATTTCACAGAGCTCTTATGTTCTTTTGATCAGCAGAGAAATTTGGAGAAATTGCTAACCGAGGTGTCGACCTCGTCACGCGATTGCTATTTAAATTGTCAATAGGTTTGCTGATTTTACTCGTCCGAAATAAAAGACAGGAAGTGTAATGGAATAATGATACAAAAGAATCCTTTCAGCTTAATTTGAAAAACCCATAAGAATTAAGAAATCGATAATAAAGACAAGTTCATTAGAAACGAATTCTTCCTGTATAGCTGAGTCATGAGCTATTATGTTCTTTATCACTCCTATCTGTCATTCTCTGAAGAAGAGTAAACAAAAAGGTTGAAAGGAATCGTCACGGTTGAAGGAATCGTTCACTTCCTCTTTCGCGAGCAACGATCTCTCCGATTCCCGCTGCTTTCAAACCTTTCTTCTGTCGTGGACAAATATGAGGTAAAAAAAAAAAGAAAAAAAAAAAGAAAGAAAGAAAGAAAATTACATTAAGTGTCCAAGTTTTAAGAAAGGACTTTTCGCCGCATGATTGAAGCTTTCTTTTTTCTTACCTTAATACTCTAGGAAATGTTCCAAATTAAATCATTATGATTTTTCAGTGATATTTACAAGGTTGTCTCTCTATTATCGCCTTCTTTTTCGTAAAGGAATTTGAAATATATGAATATTACGTATTCAAAATCTTTCCTTCTCATTTTTATAACTTTAAAGTAGAAATTTTAGCTTACTTTTACCTCTACGAAACGAAATGTTTTTTAAAATTACTACAAATTAGATAAAACTGAATTTTTTTCTTGAAAAATATTATTGTTTTAATACTTATTCTTTTAAATTATTAGATTCTAATAATATATTAAATACTTTTAAAAAAATTTAAATTATCAAACAATAAATTATAATGAAAATTGCTAAATTAAAAATTAATAAAAATGCTTTTCATTAAATTTTTAAATTAAGAAAAAATTATGTTTTATTTTATAGCATAATAAAATAATCTAGCAGAAATTTATATTTTTTTTCTTTCTGTCGACTGAAAAGTTCCTAAATACTGTCAAAAGAGGAATAATTTTGAATGACAGTATCGATCGGAGCTGGCTTCTTTCCCTTCAGATTTCTGAAATAATTTTACGGAAGAACATTGGACCCTAAGAATTTTAATTTATAGTTTTATTACGCTTATAATGGTCATTTTTTGCACACAAGGACTGGTTAAAGCAGGATCTACAGTTTGAAATGTTTTCCGAACTACTACAGACATACAAGTCTGAAGTGGGATTTCAGCTTACACACTCTTGAGCTACAGGCCATAGCGTTAAACTTTCTGCGAACAGCTCGATTTAATTTACATGTAACCACGCAATGTTTTCTATCGGGAATGAGTATCGAACCCGATAACAACAAAAGATAACTTCTTCCTCGACCGAGATACTGCCGATTTTTAAATGCAATCAGTCTCTTTGATTTACTTAAATCATAGTACTGAACCTGCAATTTACGAAGTGGTATATATATGTCTTTCCATATTAAGCTTTTGAGGTTTCTCTTATAGATGGTGCTTTCAATGTAAACTTCAATATATATTTAAAAAAAAGTGAGGTACTTATGTATTATCCCGTCGAACATTTCCGTGGAAAAAAAAATTGTATTTATTGTTAAAATTGCCTTCTGGTATAAAAGTCAACATCACTAACATACAAGATATTGGTGACAGGAGCCAAAGCGCAACAATAAATAAAAATCACGCAATGCTACTTAATGGAATGCAGCGGTAACGAGGCGAATTTCGCCTATGACTCACAACTACTCCGGAGGATTGTTTACCTAATATGAAGACGAGGCGAAAACAGGTGATATTCCCCATGAACCTGCTCTCCTCTCTCACCGACTTACTTTCGGCGTAAGAGGACCCACATTCGCCAATAGCTCCAAGAGAGAATTTTTTTTTTAATTTCGCTTCATATTTCCCGTTAAACTTTTGCTGATTAAAAATGGCGGAAAGTCCAGGAATAACAGCAATAAAAATCTCTGTCTATAATCATGCAGATTCAGGTCTATGGTTCACAATGTGTGAATCAACATTTGAATTGGGTATTTCAAAACCCATCACAGTGAGCAAGACAAAATACTATGACTGCGTTTCCCACCTTCCACCTGAGACAGCATCGTTAGTGAGAGATGTCCTCATGAATCCAAACAAGGAGGATCCATATAAGCAGTTGAAAAAGGAGTTGATAACACACAGTTGTTCAGTATCCTCTCTCCAAGGTGTCTCAAGACTTGAAATCAACCATTGTGGTGCTGCAGACAGCAACGCGACTCATCATTAAAGATAATTTCATTCTATTCTGCCGTCCACATCTTTCTTTCATCGCAACATTGGCGGCGGAAACGTCTGGGGTTCTGCGTCAAGGGTAGACGAAACAATGGACGTCTTGCTGACAGACCACTCTGCTGTGAGCTGCGTCGAATGGTACACGAAGACACTGGATGATGCGTTACAGACTGAATGTGCTGTGCTATGGTTCGTGATGTGACTGAGCTATCCGTCATTGCCATGCGCACAATATGCCTGTCCTCACATGAAGTGGTGCACTGAGGTGGATGCGATCTAACACGTCCATCCGTTGTACCCTCTTGCATCCAACGATCACATATCCGCATTAAAATTGTTTGGTTTCGTCCAACACAACTACCGATTTTCCTGAAAGATAATCCACAATCTCGGTTGGCCACTATCTTTCCTCTGTCGAACTGGGATACTTGATCAAAAAATGATCGCAGTTTTCGACAAGTACATAATTGATCGTTACATAATTACATAATTGTACATAATTACATAATTAATCATTTAAAAAAAACCACAATAAGAACACAATTGGCGAACTTGAAATCGTCGATATCTCCAAGGCTTAATTAGCGCTTTGAAGTGGTGCCACAGGTCAGGTGATGTGCGTCTACGCTGAAATTCGAATCATTTGCATATTTCGCCTCCACTAATGTATGTTGTAAATTTCATGTTATTTGCATGATTCCTTCAGTGTGTTACATTTATGGTGAGCAGCAGTGTATATTCTTAATGCTATTATTTACAACTGAGTCAAGAATTAAACCTGTTACAAACCAATAACAAGGTTAATAAAACCTAAAAGTATGCTGCATTTTTGAGCAAAATTTTTATGCTATTGGAAATTTGCCAAAAGAAATAAATTTATAATAACTTATCAGTAATAAACAACCTATTATTGCAATCTCTGTAAAATAGAGAAAATAAAATAAAGTTTCATGAAATGTGTAAGCAACACTGATTAGTAGTTTCATAAAGTTAATTAGTTAAGTAAATATTTATAAAAAAATGAACTCTCTAGAAAAAACCTAATAATTGCTGATTTATGCTTCGTTTGCATCTATTCAATTTCCTCAGCTGTCTTTATTTCATTCTGTGCGAATTTAATATTTAGAATAAATCTTTAAGACAGGAAATATTGCAAAATCAAGAAATTTAAAGTTCACGTGATTTAAATTTCTCCTAAAAGATAATTTTCCTTGTTATCAATATGAAACGAAAGATAAGATCTAAAATACATGATGCGCATGATTTGGCATAATGACATATTTATTCAACCTGTGGGAACCTATGAAATTTTCGAAATTAATAATGTTTTATTATTAAATTATATTGAAATAAGCTTAATAATACTTTTAGATATTTTTTTCTGTTGAATGAAAACGTAATCGTTTGTAAGCCAATTTTTTAAACGAGAAAAGCAGACGATTTGTTCCCATAATTAATTTTTCGTTTTGAAAGTTTATTATTCTAGCTAAGTACCGTGTATATGAAGTTAGGAAAAATATTAACTCTTAACAAGTTAAGAATTTTTAAGAATTTAAATATTATAACTCTTAAGAATTTTAAAAAATTTAAATACATATATTTTAACGAAGATTATTTCTTAAAGATTTTCAGAATTACATTTAATATAATAATTGGACAAAAATATCAAACTTGGAACAAATGGATAAAACATGTAATATTTTTGATTATTAATATTATTCATCATTTTATTTAATGTGTTCACCACCGTGTTCCTTATTTTGGTTCTGACAAGACAAACATCTGAATTGCTATCCTCCTTTAAAAGATTTCATAACCCACCAGGGAAGGATAATTAAATGTTATCTTTAATCTACATTGTATTAATCCTCACGATGTTTTTGGTCTTATCAAAATCGAACTCATTACCTTCTAGTCACGAGAGTATAATAGCATTTACATAATCATTGAACTATTTATTACGTCATGTAACCGGTTAGTAATCTTAATTTACGCGTTTTATTTTACAGAACCATCAAATATCAGTGCCAAATTGAAAGCTGAACTAGCAGCGAATGGTTGGCATTCTGGTCTTCACTTCAAATATTCATGGCTTCGAATTATATATTAAATATTCATGGCATCGTGCTTGGTGATATAAAGGTTCGGAATCTACTTTAAATGGTAAGTCCTGGTCTAATCAGCTCTCTTAGGCAAAACTGACCGTTGAGCTACAAACAAATCACACCAAACCTGCAAAATTAAAATTGCAGAAAACCACCACATGTTTTAGTAGAAGTTCTTCACGTGTTCTTTAGAGCGAAGGGTCTGATGTTCGCTTCCTGTCATTGCTTAAAAATGAGAAATGTGGATATTGCACTTCCCTGCTTCCTCATGCACGTATCTCGGGATGGATGCTTGGTAGTTTTCCTGGTTTTCTCTCCTGCGATTCCTTATTAAAATTAAATGGAAAATTAAAGCGTGTGGTAGCCTGATTTGGAAATCCATTCAATATATAATTTGCTTAATACCTGTCTCTTTCAAAGATTGTCATACTGATAGGGAGTATGTAAACTAAGTATTTTAAAGGTCACATGTCTCCAAACTAGATAGAATTCTGCAGAAGTGATCACTATCTCAGTAGCCAATCTCGTCACTCGACGTAGTTTAAAATTACATGGATTTCGATTACTATTCCAAGATTCAATCATCTAAAATGGTTAGTTAAAAATACTGTCCTTTAAAACCAACAAATACATAGGTTTCCTTTGGTAACAAAAATACTATGCCTTGAAATACAAAATAGAATTGGTAATTTACAGAATTCTCATTACTTCATTCGACAAACTTAACGACGCATGGTTCCTTTCCCTGGTTCTAATTAACTGAATGCAAAATATTGGATAAATTCCTTCCAAATATCACTGACACCAATCGAACATTTTTGTGACCAACTGAAAGTTTTCCTTTTTCTGGTCACGAGGGGCATTCACGTGTATCAAACGCGTGGGGAGGCTTACTCGAACAGCGAAAACAAACCTCAACTGGAGCATAGACCTCGTTTAGAAAGCTATCGTCTATAATTAGAAATCTTAGGAAGTGAACTCTTTCCTCCGCCTGCCGCCTGGGGCGCTGCTTGCATGCCCTCAGGCAAGAAGAGAGTGTTCCCTCTATGTGTCAGTGAGATCTCTCTCGTTTCCTTCCGCGTCGTCACGTGACTGCCATTAAAAAGCGACCCACTTGAGAGAAGGAAGAATTACTTTCCCTGTTTCCTCCTTATATAGTTTAAGAACTAAGTGATCTTTACAAAAGAAAAAATCGGTTTTAATTAATTACCATCGGTTCAAAGGGCATATCACTCCTTATTTTGAAATTTTAGATTCGAAATTGGCAACTGTCTGACGAAACACTCTCTCTAAGCTTTTTAAAGAAATAAATCAAATAACGTTTTACAAGATTTATATATACTTATAAAACAATTTGGCTTATTGTTAAAAATAACAACGCTGTAAATTTCCTGAAACATGTAGGAAGTTTGAAAATAGCACACGTGTCACTTTTTATGACTGAAAACACTGGTGAATGCAAACGATAAATGATTAAGCGATAGGATATGTTAAAAGGGATTAATACACACCAAGCACATGTATTCACCTGGCAGCGCGGTTGGTATTTTTAATAACAATAGTAAAAGAAAACGATAATTATTTTTATTTATTATAATGTTCAAAATTCTGTTATTTATTTCTTTGGCATATGAATTAATATTTTAATTAGTAAATATGTAAATAAATTATTTTGCAAGGAAGTCGCATTACAATTAAATTATACATAATCGATCCCTACAGGTTAATCTTCTATAATGGGAGTCAGTTGGCTCCAAGTTGTTTACTTTTGACTACATGAATATTCACAACGCTAAATGAAGAAGGCCACCGGTTTTAAAATCGTGGGCATACAAATATGTAGCAAACATGGACAAAATAAATATGAAAAAAAAATAAGTCTTGATTCATATTATAAGTCTTGTTTCAATGATTTACTTAAAAAGAAATTATATGAACTAAGGAACAAATTACGATAAATAAGAAAAAAATAAGCCTATCAACAAAATGGCTTACAACAATGTTTGTATTTGTCGTAAAAAAATACAGGAAAACACAACAAAAAAGAAATTGCGCCAAATGAAAACGGTAGCCAAATTTGGCGATTACCCTAATTATGGAAGAATAACCTCTAGACATAACTGGACAATATTAGAAAATAAATATATTAGATTAGAGGATCAAATTTAAAAAATGCTCAGTCTTTTTTTTTAAAAAAAAAAATAAATAAATAGACACAGTATTTCTTTACTAGTGCGTCGTGATTCGTCAATATATCGTTAGGTAATTTCTTTGGCATATGAAATTGGTTTTTACAAGATTTGAAGTATTAAACAAGAAATGCTTAATAGATTTACACAATGCTCAGTATATGAAACATATTAATATTTTATTGAAATTTCATTGCATTCATTGGTTAGCAACGCAAAACAAAGGATAATGTATTTAAAAATCGTTTCTTGTGACTGGAAAAAGTGATCCAAATTAAAACTGATATCTTCTATGTCATTTTTCTTCTATCCAAATAAATAGGAAATTCACAGCAAAATGTATTTCGAAATGCCCCTTTCCTTTTTGAAAGCGATAAAAGCTTGCAAACAAAGTACAATGAAAAGAAAGTTTTTTGAAAAAAATATTAAAAAAAAGTATAGAAAAATTTTAAATAATTTTATCGCGCAAAAAGACAAAGGAAAATAATTGTATTGAACCCGACTATGCTGTAATGAAATAGCAATCTAAGTATTTATTCATTTTTTTTCTTATAAAATTTGACTTTTTTGTTTTTGAATTTAAATGCGAAATACATGCATTCTAAAATTGTGCCCCTAAGAATTTACTGTTGTTAAAGAACACAATTACATAATTATATAGGTTTCCAACTGCGTATTTCTGCGTACAAAAAAGCATGACCTTGAAATTTTGAATTTCCAACTACATATGCAGTCCTGGCTATCACACTGATATCTTTGAACGATTACATGTCACTTTCAAAAGTATGTAAGACTGCTAAAATTTAATATACATAGGATATCTCAATATAAAAATGTTCTACTGAAGCTGTAACTGAACTCGCTACCTTACGAGTAAAAGAACAAAACTTTTCATCATCTTATAAGCACAGCTTCATGTGCACATAGAATGTTGAATATCCTTAGTATTCCTCGACCTTTCTGACGTAATAATTTCAAAGAAAATGGTAAAAGCTGTCAAAAAATCGCTAAATTCGAAAATGCGCCAAAAGGATTATTAGCGTGTCAATTTCAGCACTTGATAGTAGCTCAAAATTGCGACGTGACTGAGTGTGTTTAGCGGCA
>JAPDSC010152142.1:55053-69332 GCA_026290005.1 Latrodectus geometricus
ATATATATATATATATATATATATATATATATATATATATATATATAGTGAGGATTTTCACATAATCCTAAGTGATGATGGAGGAACTGATGAAACACTAGAAGCGCTAGAATTGTAATTAGACGCAGATAAAGATGATCCAGGCTGCATTAATTTAACAGAGGGCGAAGTTATTGAGAATATGACCGCAGGTGAAAGCTGTGAAGGAGATGAAGACGATAACGGTGAAACAGACGACAACCCAAAACGAAACTTAGATTAAATGCCACTTAAATTTTGAGATAAAATAAGTTGAAAACAACAGCAATGAAGCTATATCTGGATATTAAAAACATTTGAGACATCTCTGTCAATTAATTGTTCAAGAAATCACAATTAAACTAAAACAACAAAAGACTAGTAGTGTCTTTCAGTCAGTAAGTGTGTCCAATGTGGTTAGAATAAGCCTGGACCATCAGGTTGAAAGCAGTTTTTGATCTGTGGTTTATTGTAAGTAAAATAATTTATGTACTTAATTTATGTACTCAATTTATGTACTTAATTTACTTTATGTACTTAATTTATGTAAAATTTATGAACTCACGGCAGCTCCGTGGGGCCGAAGCCTATATAGTGCCCATATCTATCTCCGTGACCGAAGGCCCTCAAGTGGAAGGTATTAGGTTGGGGAAAAAGAAATCCATTATTTTTACGTGAACTTTATGTAACTTCTTTTGGATTTGCTTTGTAAAAAGGTTTAAAATCGTTTTCATGTAGATTTTTAGGTCTTGCGCGTTACTACTGCTGACTTGCGGTCAACTTCGACCATTTTTGATATTTTACAGACATTTTCGACGATGCTGTATCCACATGCGAGGTACATCTCTAACATCAAAAATACCCGAACGGAATCGACGAAACAAAAATTGTACGTAACTGGTTGTTACAGTCTTATATAGGGCGATAAACAACTTTCACAATTTTAGCCACCTGGCAATCTTTTTCGCCGTTACAAGAGAAAAACTAAAATGTTTCGAATTTTCTGTTTGTTGTCTTCCATTTCTAAAACCTTGTACTCGTAACTGAATTAATCAAACAAAAAACCGCAAGAGGATATTTTAGCGTCAAATGCCACCTTTCCAACGAGCATAAATCTGAAATTGTTTGATATATACCTCACGAGATATCGATCACTACAGAAGTCTACCGAAAAAATAATGGATTACTTTTTCCCCAATCTAATATATGCCCCAGTTAGGTTATCAGCCTAACTCTAAACCTCCATTCCTTTTTCTTAAGTATTCTTGATAATCAGTTTTATCTACCCTTTGAAAGGGTGAAATGCTGAAATGTATGTATATACTATACTTAATTTCCTCTTTTGCAGTTTTATATTTCATTCTCTTGAATTCAAAATACAATTTTTAATGAGTGCAGTTCTTTCTTTATGTATCTTGGCTCAATTTATAGGTTATTTTGTTTAATCAGTACTTTCATTATTTCAGGTGACCTGGACCCTTTATTAGTCTGAATTAATGAGGTTCTACTGTATATATTTATCTCGTTCAACGGATAAAAGAGTCAGTACAAGGAATTGTATAAAAACGCGTTTTTTCTTTGATTTAAAGGAAAAAAATGTAAAATGCGTCTTGTGTTAAGAAAAAACATACATTACATAAAATCAGCAAACATGAGCAATATGATAAACGAATAATACCAGGGTTTTACAATAAATAAACTAATTTAATAGCACTTAACGGAAATAAATAGTTATGACACTATTCAGAAAATATTTAAAATATTCAAGAATTATTTTGAAGGTTAAATCAGATTGTGGCAACTTATTCACTATATCAACGCCATCTGTCACAAAATAAACTTTATCACCTGACTTCAATGCATGTTAGGAAAGGGTTTCCGTACTAAGTTGTGACACTGTTTAAAAAATAATGGAAAAGTGGCTTATCACAGTGTGAATAATAAGAACCCATCATTTCCTGAATATTATTGAATCAGAATAGTGTTTCGTGATTTTTTAAAATTTATTTTTCAAGGTTAAAATTTAAAACCATGCCCGAGATAATGAAACGGTCTTCTTTGTCCTTTTAAACACGCGATAGTTTGATTGTTGCATGCTTTAATCAATTTCGAATGAAATCTACCATAATATTGCTATAAGCATTACCGCAAGGTATGTATCGAAATACATTTTTATAATGCGGTTGAAAAGTTAAGTTTGGTTTACTTGTCTCACAAAGGTCATTTTTTCCCTATATTAAAATGAATTTTCGGCAACTACAAGCATCCAATCCCAAGGTGAGGATTGAACCGACGAGCTGTTAAACAGAAGACAAAGGCTCTAACTATTCTGTAGTCAGTTGGGAAAATTTTTTAATTATTTATCATGAATTTCTGACAATTTCTGACATTTCCAGATGGTTATGTGTGTGCCACCGCACATATAACCATCTCATCATTTTGAAGAACAATCCAATGAAGAGGTCGACACCTGAGTTGGCACATTCCTTTTACCAATATCTCTCCCCAGTCGACGGACGTTGCATTCTATTAAACCTTAAATGTCCATACGCCAATTCATCCGGACTGCGCAGTTTTTACTGTTTATAAGATACAGGCAAGTTTCATGAATGTAACGAACTATTTAGTTAGGGGTAAAGATCTATTTTGACCCGCATTTGCAATCAAATACATTGACGTCAGTTTGTCACGGGACTGCATAACAGCTATGTTTCATTGGAAATTTTGATTTCAGCAATTGTAATTAATTAAAATCTTAATTACCGCTGATTTGAGCTCATTGTCAATTTACGCCGTGTTGTAATTTATTTAGATGGTGTTACATTCCATTCAGGAACTTCTCTCGCTTCACAAACAGTAGCATGTGTTTTTTTCCCCTTTTTAAAACTCTCATGCATGAGTAACCCCCATAGGTAAAATAAAAATATGTATGGTATTTGATCTCTTTCTTTCTACGTTTAAACATAAATTTAAAAAAAAAATAATAATAAATGTATATTTGTTTTTTCAATTTTTAAAAGGAGTTCTTTCACCTCTTTGCTTCGTATGTGTTAGCGCTTTTCCTAATAACTTGCCGATTAGTAATTAAATGGAAAGTATGCCGACTTTAATGTTTAAGAACTTCGCAATTAAAAGAAATTTTCAAACGTGTAACAGAGATTTTCAACTACTGTGCCGTCGTACTGTTGTATGCCGCCAAATTTTAGAAATATATACAGTAAAAATTATGATGCTTTTTTTTATTAAGAATAAAGTTTGTTTAACTCAAAGAAAAGTACACTGTAAAAGAAAATTTGTTTTCTCAGTTTTTACAGTTAAAAACTGTTTTATCTTCGATCACTGTGACCCTTCATAAAGTGAAATATTTGTCCCACGTGAAGAAATTTCAAGTGTTCCCGGTATCCAACCATTACAATTTTCTACATCTTATTTGTGTGAATTCATATCAACCAACATGAAAACGAAAAGAAGATCAAGATTGTTAAATGTAAGAGACGATATTAGAGTAGCATTGTCATTTTTATATCTAAATATGAATAAAGAGCATATAGGAATAGAAGGTAATGAAAGAGCTGATGAACTTGCAAAACAGGGATCCTCTTTCAATCCAATAGGAATGGAACCCTTTTGTGGGATCAACATGAAAACTACTAGGAAGGTCATTCAAAAATGGGAAAAACAGGAGATGAACAAGGTTTGGCGTAACTCTCCTGGACAGAAACATGCAAAAAGCATGATTTTCAACTCATCTGAGAAAATTGCATCTGAAATTCTGAGACTCCCAAGATTGAAGACTCAAGCAATTGTAGACTTCATTACTGGGCACTATCATTTCAGGAAACATCTTCATACAATGGGACTTTTTAAACAAGAACCAATTTGTAGGAGATGCCACGCAGGGGTAGAAGCAGCTCATCATATCCTATATGAGTGTTATGCTCTTGCCCTTACAAGATTCACTACTCTGGGTATTCCATATCCTAAAGAGTTACACCTAAACTCCATTGAGGGCCTATCAGACTTTATAAACAAAGTAGGTGACCCAAGACAATGGAACTAGGAAAAAAATTGGGCTTGGAGCATGGTACAAAATGCAACAATGCAGAGGTGCCACACATCTGACAAGCTCAAGAAAAGAAGAAGAAGAAGAAATATGAATGAAATGATAAAAAAACACCAAACTCAAAATTTTCATTCAAACCATCCTTATTATTACATTGTAATGAATCTCTTAATAAACGTGCTGTTGTTTTCGTAGTACATACCATATTATTTTATTTTACATTTAAAATTATTATCATAAGCTATTATACACAGTGCATTATAGTAATTAACTTCTCATTTTTTTTTTCTTTATGAGTCCCGCCAAATTTTGAAATCGTTAGAGTGTATTGCGACAAAAAAGGTTGAAAATCACTGATCTAGCTATCACTATCAATAAAAAGATTTGAAAAAAGATATATAAATGCACTGACTATCATAAAGAAGAAAAAACACAAAATGGACATAACGAAAAAAGTTATGTCTGAATTTAATGAAACTTATACACATTATACAAAACATAGGAAGGTGCAAAATACCATAAAAAAGAAATCACCAGACAATTATGGTTTTTAAAAATTAGCATATGTATACAATGAACAAATGGGAGGTGTAAGTTTGGTATAGGAAAAGTACCTTTAATAGGGAGTATGATCCTCCCCCTCGAGAAGCAATGCAGAACATGTGGGATGCTCTCAATTATGCAGTCTATTAATTGTGCAGGAAATGCTTGCCATTGGTCTTCCAAAGCAGTTCAAAGTCTGGCTAGGGTCCTAGGAGGGGGATTCAGAGCATCTACATGTCGTCCTAGAGCAGGGGTGGCCAAGACGTCGACCGCAGTCGACTAGTAGACCCCGAAGACATTTTAGGTAGTCCACGCGACCATCCCGATAATGACCTCGGATATTAACAACTTAATTTATGACATAGAATCAATGAATTATTTAAAATAAAAATTTACTGCAGTCTACAATTTAAAACCCAAAACAAACTGTGCAAAGATTTACGATTTAAAGATTTATGATTAAAGGTTTGCGATTTATATATAAAATCTAAAACGGACATAACGAGCGCGATTAAAACATTAAAAAAAACTGTAGAAAGGTATGCATCTCAATGAAGAGAATATGAATTGAGAAACTTCAAAAACATGGAGGAAGAGTGCATCCATAATCCAAACCGAGACTTCGAAGATTTCGCTTAATATTGTTTTGTTTGAAGAATTTGAAAGAAGATTCGCTGACTTAATTAGGTTGAAAGAAATACTCAATTTTATAATATTTCCATGAAAATGTCAACATTGATGGAGTATCTGAAAAAATAAGACATTTAATAGACATCACATCAAGGAAGAAATTATTAAATTAAGATCCGTCGCGGTCGAGGAAGAAATTATTAAATTAAGATCCGATATATTTCTTAAATCTATACCTTATTTAGCGATATGATTTCTGAGGAAACGTTTCCTAATATTTACAAATTGATTTTGTACTTGAAATCATATTTTGGATCGAGGTATCTTTACGAATCTGCTTTTTCACCCATGAATAAAAAACAAACATTTAACAGATGAACATTTAATTTCGCGTTTATGCATTGCAATTAGCTCGTACCAGCCACAATAAGATGAACTTGTTGCAGATTTACAGTGCCAAATTTCAACTAAACGAAGTGAATAGGATGGTCAGTTTTTGATATATGAGTATTTTGATTATTTTCGTCAGTAAATTTTTATTTTGTAAATATTAATATTATGTTTTTTTAGAAAAATTAGATATACCATTTTTTCTGGTTACCGAAAATAAATATGTACGTTAATTTAACTCTGCCATTGGTAGACCGCTTCGATTTTTTAAATGTGGTGTAGACCCCGAATCCTAAAAGTTTGGCCACCCCTGTCCTAGAGCGTCCAAAACATGCTCGATTGGGTTAAGGTCCGGTGAGCGAGCTGATTACAGTATGTCTCAATTGTTTCTTGCTCAAGATAAGCATCCACAATGTGAGCCTTGTGTGGTCTCGCATTACCACCCTATAACAGGAGAGCATCACCTGTTGCCCCTGCATAAAGTAGTCTGCACATGGAGAGAGCATATCTCCAACGTTCACCTTATGCTTCCGAGTAGCGTTGCCACACGCGAGCGACATGTCGAAAGGATCAGCACACTGAAGCGATGGTAGCAAAATCCCACGCATGCGCAATACATCTGAGTGAGTATATTCTGCTTCTGTGTTTACTCTTGAGAACTTATGCTTATGAATATTTGAAGTTTGAAAAAGGGTGAGGGGAAAATGCCAAAGGACACACAACATGATATGAATATGAATTTTTTATTTTAAGCACAAAATATAATTTTATTTTCTCTCTCATTTGAAAAATAAAATTATCTGAATAGGCAACATATAAAACTTAAGAAATGTGGGATTGTTATTTTAAAACACAACTGATTTCTATTGAATGTTAACCCCTATACTTTGAAAACAGAGGTATATTTTTACAATTTATTAATATAATTAACTTAACATTAAATTTCCACTATTTTTTTCAAGATTATATTCAGTACTAAATGGAATCAAATACACAAATAGGAATTTTTTTTGAACAAAAAATTGCTAAATATGCTAAGAAGATAAATTTCATTACAAGTTTCATTTTTTATGCAACATTTATTAAAATAAAATTAATAAGATATAAGCTACTTTTTTGTGAATAAGATTATAATAATCTTTTGCTGGTACATGGTAATTTTAAATACTGTAAGCTAAATCATATGCCTTAAATACTAGTTGAAAAATATTGAGATTTTTCATGGAGCAAAAATTGTTCTCTTTATAACAAACTGCAAATATTTACTCAAAACGATAAAATTTGTTTTAAAAATAAATCTGAAAAATGTTAAAATCAAATAGTGAAACCTATATCAATTAATAGCTTATCAAATAATAGCACAAAAAATGACGCCGTCGTACAAAGTTAGATTATAAAATATTCTAGAAATAGCCATCAAACACACACCAAATACTTTTGAATAATCCCAGAACTATTTGATAAATTTCTGCCGAATACACAGTGGATATTCTTCCAACATTTCTTTCATTCACGGATTCAAAAATGCCATAGGAAATATTTTTTTAAAGATATTTTAAATATTTTAATAAATGTTCATATATTTTTGTTAATTCTGTGATGCTTAAAATTTGTAACATTTCATAATTATAAATTAACACCTATTCATGTACTATAACAAAATAGTTCCATATGAAATACTTTATTCTTAATTATTTTTAGTTTTGTACTGATTCATTTTTACTAAAAATATTATACAAAGAGTGTTAGAGTGTAATATAACTGAGCAGTCCAAATGGTAAATCTTCTAATTGGTCATGCTTAGTTAAGAATTAGTTTGAACAAAATATTATAATTATGTACAAGAAATGTGAATTCTAAAATCCATAAAGATAGAGATTCTTAATTCTAATATTGAATTTTAATTAATTTTACAATAAGATTATTTTAATTTGAAATTTATTTTAAAATTTAGAGCTGACAATTTGGATTCATTTATGCATTTAAAACAAGAAATTTAGAAAATTTTATTTCCTAAGATGATACATTTCAAAGGCAAATACTTATCGGTTAAAAATGTGTTATGCGTAAGTTTTATTAATTTCATTTAAAGTTTGTAAAAGTTTTATAAATTATATATTTTAAATTATATAAATGAAAAAGGAAAATCAAATAAAACATTAGACTTAAAAAAATCGGAAATTTCATTTCAGTGGATATTCCCATCCACACATTCAAAGAGATAATGTGCAAGCGACATAAAAATAGCCCAAGTCACAAATGGTAGACACCTGTTGCTTTAGTGTCGCTTACGCATTCACGATTATTGCTGCAATGTGCGTGCGCAGCACAGAGTGAACCAGTTTTTACTGCTGCTGTCCCCTTAATGTGCAGCCAGTGCATGTAAGCATGCAGTATGTCCTCTTTATAGGTGTGAGTATTTCCACGGGAAAAGACGTGGAGGTCTGTGCGTCCATCCAAAGAGATTCCACCCCAAACACAGACACTGCCTGGTCCGCATGCATCTCTTTCTCGGATGTTTGATGAATGGAAACGAGTTCCACGTACTCTGCAAATGAAAACGCACCTACTATCACTTTCGAGGCTAAACCTGGATTCATCCGCAAAGAGAACAGCCCTTCATTGATTGTTGGCATGCCCACTGAAAACGATTGCCCCTATGGCGTGACATGAGTGTTACATAAATGGTTGGTCGCCTCGCATAAAGATCACGTTCGTGAAGCCTTTGACGTTCAGTGGATCTGGATACTTTTCATCCCGAACTTGCAATGAGGGAGTACTTGAGTTTAGCCGGAGGTGCGGTTCTATTCCTTAGTGGACATGATGACAAATATCTGTCATCTTCCTTGGCTAAACCTCCTGGATGCCGAATAAGATGTTAGAAGTGCTTGCCAAAGTCTATGAATCACAGATGGACTCTTCTTCAGCCATCTAAACAGTTCCATCTGACTTGTTCTGTCAAATAATGATTGGAGGTCCATTGTTGCAATTTCGCTATACCAGATTTCTAATCTCAGACATGCAGAGACAATTGCCGCATTGCTTTGAACCAACCATTTTTATGCTTCTCGTAAATGACGTATACCAACAGCAGCGTCACTATTTTGCAAACACCATATTGTTGAGCTCCTTTTACCTACCAACATATTCAAATGTCATTCAGATGGGCTTATTTTGGGAAGAGTTATCGCTATTTTTGTGATTATTTCCTTAGTTTTTCATAACCAGTGTAAAACAGTTACCTGCCTTTGCACTTCCCTTTCAATAAATATATACATTTTGGGAACCTATGTATTTGTTGTTTAATTGTTTTATGTACAAAAATTAGTATTGTGGTGTAAGTAATAAGCTAGTATTTTACCACTATTTCATTCTAATGTACAACATTCTTATATTTTATTTTATTAGTAATAAATAATATAAAACATTAGAATGTTAATACAAAAATTAAAAGTAGCAAAATTAAAGTGCATATAGCTATAAAAAGTATTAAGAAAAATAAAGTACAAAAGTTAAAGTGAATGTAGCTGTGCAATTAAAATGAATTGGATATAAAATAAAGGTTGAATAGAGTTGAAGTTTGTAACAGCTTCTTTTTATATCATTCAATTTTAAGCTGAGCATTTCCTAAGAAAATAGACAACTGTCAATATTTTGGCTTGCTTTCGTGTTTTCGACAATACTTTATACGTTTGTGCATCCCGACATACTTCCCTATAACATGGCTCATAGCTTGGCTCTACAAGATATGAAGCAGCCAAGTGTGAGTCTGTCATATAGAAACAGGGATCAAGCACCCCCAATACTTGAGCCGCCTCCACCCCCAGAGGTATCATTTCACTTGGAAGATATTGTGATAACGACATATTTAACGTGTCCCAGCCACTATTAGCGAAAACGGTGGATCTTTCTTTGGGTCGGGAATTGAACCTATTACCTTCCAATAACGAGAGTATTGAACTTGCGCTAGCCACTTTTAATGAACACGATGGATCTTCAATTAAGTCATGGGATTCGAGCTTACAGTCTTCCGCTTAGGAGAACGATGTTCTAACCAACCAAGCTACCACGACCACACGCTACTTTATGTCACACACGATGCAATCTTTATTTTGTATTCATTTTATATACCTGGGACACACACGATTTACTTTTTGATTTAGGCCTATTAAAAATGTAATAAATTGTCCGTGCGGGGGATAGTTTGGCAAGTTTTATAAGAGTTCAATCTCTGTTTTCCCATCATCAGACAACACACAGGATGTAACGAGATGTTAATCGTAATATTAGTTACATTAACTGTAACTAATTGCGTTAATAACTAAATTAATCAAGCATTAGATTGTAATTGGTTAGGCAACCAATATGCTGCCTATTCCTACTTTTTAGTGAAAACTTTCTTTTTTTTTTTTTTTTTTTTTTTTTTTCATTTCCCAGATTAAAAACTTTACAATCCCTCTAGTCAGTTTTGCTCAAGTATGATTGCATGACGTCTCGCATCTCTAATGGCCGCTACGTTCTCCAGACCTCGATGTAATCAAAGCACTATGATATATATCGGAAAATTGATTCCACTGCATACTACTTTATTTCTAAAAAATTTACAAACTTTCTTTATATGAAATAGTGTATCCACATTTACTCGCCCCTCTGATACGGCACAAATCCATATAAAAATATTAAGAAATGAATATTTATGAAAATGTTCACTCCATTACTTTTTAATACTTAACACATTATATTTTAAACATATTTTTTGTTTCAATA
Source organism: Latrodectus geometricus (assembly GCA_026290005.1). Taxonomy (NCBI): domain Eukaryota; kingdom Metazoa; phylum Arthropoda; class Arachnida; order Araneae; family Theridiidae; genus Latrodectus; species Latrodectus geometricus. The sequence goes on from JAPDSC010152142.1 coordinate 65,465, forward strand.
AAGATAGTTAAAAAATTGATTGATTTTACAAAAACATATATTCTGTGAAATATTTCATGAATAATCTATTATTTTATTTAAAATTATGAATAACTAGAAAAATTGCCTACATTATAATGGGAGATACGAGAGAATATCCCTTTGATTAATTATGTATCTGTAGTACCAAGAGAAATTTCACAATATTAATAAAATATTAATTTAAATTTACTTTTTTAAAATTTAATTATCATTAACACACTTTTTCGTCATTTAAGGCTTGAAGAATAATCAAGATAAATATGTAACGTAAATACATATTTCAAAACATATTTTACAATATCACTAAATATTGCATTTTTAACATTTTGTATTTTTTGCAGTATTGAAGGTAATATTGATCACAATATTACTATACACTATATCATTCAAATCAAAGACATATTTTGCCATTTCTTCGGAAATTGTGTGTGGACAAAAGATTCATTAATGAAGCTTTAATCTTTCACAGGAATTTACTCATTTCTTTCTCTTTTTTATAACTTCTATTAATTATTTTAATATAAAATAAAATAATTTCAACCAATTCTAAGTCTTTTAGAAGTTTTATTCATTATAAATTTAATGTGCTCATTAGATGATATTACTTTTATATATTTTGCGTTATAATCATACGCAGATACTGTAAAATAAGTTTTTATATATTATTTAAGAAAGAATTTTAAAAACACATTAAAGATATCCTGGCGCCATCTATGAGGCACACATGACATTATCACGAAGTTAATTTTTCAGCTCTATGATATAAAATTGAATGCATTACTTTATGCATTAAAATTTCCTATTTAAAACAAATTATTTTAAGAAACTATATGAAGTCGTTCTTTTTTGAAATTGTGTATATATTTAAGATAATAAACCCAAACTATTCATTATTGAGAAATTGTAACAAAAAATAATTGTTTTTACGACAAAAGTTATTTTGATTATTATATGTGAAATGGCATATATTAGTCAAAATGATCGACCATTAATATCTTTGCTTTTCAGGTCAAATATTTAGGTCACCATTGACTAACTTTTAGCATGAATTTTGACCCACATTTTAAATATTTGATACTGTTTAGATATTTGATAAAGATTAGATCAAACTGATCACGAAACTTTTTACTTAAATTGCCGAAAATTTCATATCATGTTAAGAAGAAAATTGCGTTTGTCACCGCATAGTTTAAAGCTATTTATTGTAATGTCTTTTATCTCCATAATTGTCTTCTAGGAGGAATTTTCGTGGATAGTGGTGCTGTATTCACGTGTAGAAGGAAAGGAGCCCGGAAAACTCTCAAGCACCCACTTAGACAGATGTGCATGCTGAAGCGTCACCGACATATCTTGTAGCTGGAATCGAATCCGGGACCTTTCACAATGAAGAGCACTGTCTAAACACTAAGCCAAGGTAAGCTCAATCAAATAGTGTTTTGCAAAGTTAGTTTCACTATAATATTTAGCATAAATATACATACATAAAAGTGGAGGGGAATTCCGTACTTTGCCTTTAGATCAACAAATTTTGAAGGTTTGCCTGTCATCAATCGGATTGCAATTTTGAGCCACGGTCAGGTGACAATGTTACGCTTGAGTTGGCGCTCTCCTCTCCACGTTCACGCCACATCAGCAGAAAGTTTAGAATGCACATGAAAACCTAAAAATTTTGGTAGTTTATGCTTCAAATTTTTCGCCAAATACTGAGGATTTTGGCAATTGTTAAATCTAAATCCTATGACAGAAATATATGATTTATATTCTTATAAATAAGAGAGAATCCATATAAATAATTTAAAATCTTCAGAAGAATTTTGCTAACGTTTTAATCGTTTGCTGATTTAACTAATATTAATTTTATATGCATACTCTTTCCATTTATAACTGACTATAAAAATTTTCACCCATTTTAACGACTCATAAAAATGGCTATTTTATCTCCCTGCACCTTACAACACTTATTTTAATTCGAGTTAAGCAGACGATAAAGAGCGATTTCTTGTGCAATTAAGTGAAAATCACGCAGAGAACGGAATCGCAACAATTGGCCGTCTGCATGTCTCTGCCCAAGGTCGGGTCGAATCCTGATGGGGGTTAGGAAGTCAAGATCGAATCTAAGATCGAAAGATACACACCTTCACCTCCTTCTCAGGTAAGGCCTGCGACCTTAAGCGGCGATGAGCAGTTCCAGCTCCGGACCTTGGTCGCCAAGGAATCAAAAAGAGAATTCCGTGGCGAAATTTGCGGAGATTAGCAAGTCCAGAAAAACGTTCGAAACAAATAAAAACAAGCCTGTTCGAAAAAAAGTTCAACAATTCAGGGACGGTAGTTAATTGGCCCTGAACTGCTGTTGTTTTATTTTGCTGTTTGTGTATTTTACTTTTGTTGGGTAAATGTTCCATATTTTAAAACATTTCACATAAAGCTACTTAACTATCTGGCAACAAATTTGCCAGCTTAAGCAACGATCATACGTTCACTGTAAATCCTTTTAGTTAATTCCTGTTTATCTGCATAACTCATTAAAATTTTTTCAAAAAATTATCATTGATATAAAGTGATTAGTAGCTTTACTAATAAGAAAGCGAGAAATTAGATTTTTTATAAACATTCTTTCGAAATTCGAGAGAGTAAATAGATTATTAAAAATCTTGAAAAAAAGATTCTAGATTAAAAAATCCAATACTTTTTCTCTCCGTTTAAATCTCTTTTGTATTTGCTTAAAAATAAATTTCACTTACCTCTTTAAAAGAATTATCACATATTAAATATTTTAGAGCTTGGATCTTAAAAAATAATATTTTTCGAATGAAAGAGAAATTAAACTTTTTAGAATTTATGGAGGTTATATTAGATATATTAGGTTGGGGAAAAAGAAATCCATTATTTTTATGTGAACTTTTTGTAACTTCTTTCAGATTCGCTTTGTAAAAAGGTTTAAAACAGTTTTCATGTATATTTTTAGGGCTTGTGCGAAGCTACGACTGCTAACATGCTGTCAAGTTTGATAGTTTTTGATATTTTATAGACATTTTCGACGATGTTGTATCCATGCGAGGTGCATCTTTAGCATCCAAATACCCAAACGGAATCGACGAAACCAAAATTGTGCGTAACTGGTTGTTACAGTCATATATAGGACGATAAACACCTTTCACAAATTTAGCCACCTCGTTAGCATTTTCGCCATTATAAAAGAAAAACGAAAAAGTATCGAATTTTCTGTTTGTTGTCTTCTATTTTTAAAACTTTGTACTCGTAACTGAATTAATCAAACAAAAAACCGCAAGAGAATATTTTAGTGTCAAATGTCACCTTTCCAACGAGCATAAATCTCAAATTGTTTGATAGATACCTCACGAGATAGCAATCACTACAGACGTCTACCGAAAAAATAATGGATAACTTTTTCCCCAAACTAATATAATGATTTGTTCTTAATGATTCAATACAATCATCGTATTTACCAAATTTTAAAATGATTCTAGATTCCAAGAATTTCGAATGGTTCGATTCATCATCCATCCAATTATTCAAATCATTTGAATAATAGTTTGAAAAAATAGTAAAGAGTAAATACTTCATGTGTGTTTTAACACAATATAAAAGAAATTAATATATATTTGAAATTGAATAATATTAGAAAAATTGTAGAAGAGAATGCCACGAATTCAAAATTTTGGGAGTAATTGCGAGTGAAAATTTATGATTTGTTTTTTATTCATGAAATGATTCTTATTGAATCGAACACATGGAAGAATGTATAAATCACAGAATACTATGAATCTAAAAAAAAAAAAAAAATCGAACATTCAAATATTTATAATCTTTCCTTCATCAAATCATA
>JAPDSC010152153.1:0-7500 GCA_026290005.1 Latrodectus geometricus
AGATGAAAAAGAATAATTATTTTTTATTGCCACTAAAACTAAAATGGTTTCAGCTTTAATGGTTTTCTCTGATGTCGTTTTGGGGAGCCATGATTTGTTATTCACTACTACAGTCGATGTCGAGGATTCAGATGAAGTTGATGACTTGATAGTAAATAGTGTTTGATTCTTGTAACAGTTCACAGCTTTTTTGTGTTTTAATCCATCTGCATGCGCAAGCACTTGTCTAAAACCCATATTTGAAACACTGAATCTGCTTTTGCATACGAAGCCCTCCACAGAATGAACATCGTCAACACTTCGGCACCATGTCTTGATTAGGCATTTATTCCCATCTTCCAGTTCCAACCATTTGTCGGAAAATTTCGTTATCCTTGGCATTTTTAAAAAAAAAAATGTTTTCAAAAAAGAAAATTCTGAGCTTGCTAATAAAAATTTTTCAAAACACTCATCAAAATCTTCCAAAACAGCGCGATAAGCATTTCAAGCATGCGCATAAACGTAGGCCAATAATTCTCACAATTTCGATATCATTGTAAATAGTTGTGCACTACTAAAATCAGAATCTTTGTCTGTAAAGGCACCAAATAGAATTTAATGGTAAACCCAAACCTAAATTTTTTTGACTTCAGACATGCGTGAGCAATGGCTGAAAACGAGGCGCAGACGAATGTATGGCAACCCTATTTCCGGTTTGAAAGAGAACAAAAAAGGGGGAAATTTTTCTCTTTCTTTTTGCATAGAAAGCAGTTGAAAGAAAAAATATATTCCACTGAAAGAAAAATTTACAACTGAAAAATATAAAATTATTAATTGAAATTAAACTTTCAAAGGAATGTAATAAAAAATTAAGGAATTCCAGGATTTATTTTGAAAAATAAGGACATTTCAGGACGTTTTTTAAAAAATCAGGAATTTCAGGAATATCAGGACAACTCCGAGCCCTGCAGTTGTAATATTTCTCAGATAACATATTATTCCCATAATGCCTAAAAAGACAAAATGCATATAATCCAAAGGAAATTTGCTTATCACTCCAATATTTAACTCTTTAAAAGGGGATTCTCCAGTAAAATGAAAATCATTATTTATGTCACCTCATTTCTCAAAGAAGCATTAATTTCTGGATAAGTCATCTTTCGATATCATTTACCTTTTTGTTACCTACCATTTATCATAACCATAGTAACCAGTAAACAATTTAGTACAAGTAACAAAAGCCCTTGATGGATATCACAAATTACTGCATTAACAAAAATTGAAAAGTTTTTACCCAATATTGCACGACTAGCATAACAATTTTTAAATCTTTAACTAATTCTTCCAGAAATTCATTGATATCAGGTTTCTTTTCAACAAATAAATACCAATGAGAAAAGGTGTATCTATTATCTTTCTAATGCTACCTAAAATTGATATGATCAGTTATACAAAGGAAATCTATCAATAAGTAAATTTATGCTTATAGTAGACTGTTTTAGTTTTCAAACCATACTAGAGTTTTTGCTTAATAGTGTTTTTTAAAGTGAAATGGATATATTCACAAGTTAAATTATGTTTCAAAAAACATTGTTTTAATTTCTCTTTAGGTACTGAATTGCTAAAGATATTTGACTCATTATATAAAGAGTTAAGTATTTTGAAATCTTTAACTGTGGCACTACATTGTTGATCTGAGTCCATGTAATTTTCAATACTGGTTTTTAATTACTATATATTATTAATATTATGCATATTTATAAACATTGTTTGTAATTCTTATTCGGACTTACATTTTACCAGTACAAAATAAATATAATCTACAAAGTGACAGAATTAAATAAATAGGCATTTTAAAGATATGTACTTGTTATTTATTTAAAAGAATTGATAGTACTTACCAAAATATTCTGCTAGAAATGATATAATTAATAATAGCTAATTCCAGAGCGAAATATAACTAGTACTAGAAAAAGATATAGTAAACACAATGAATTTCAAATATGGCGGCCGCGCATGCGTAGACTTTTTACTTATTCTACTCGTGATTCGTTTCAATCTCTTTGGTAAATACTACGGCTGTCGATGACGATGTGCTGTAGAAAAAACAGTGACCCTTTCATGTATAAGATACCGGACCGGTGAGTGAATACCAATAAGCCTCTGCTACTAGGCATTTTTAGTAATTTCGTGCACTCTGGACGTGCAATCGCGCAGGATGGAGTGAGGGTATCTTTCTTGACGGGCGCCACGCGCCCGGCAAAGCGTCCCCGGCACTCCCGAACGAAAAAGCGCGCGATCGCACGGCCAGAGTGCCCCCTTCCTTCTATATCCACGAGTCCCAACCCGTACTGGGTTTTATAGCGGACTTTTTATACCACACCGCCTTCTTTTCATTTCCACGAGTCCCAACCCGTAATGGGTTTTATAGCGGACTCTCACATACTTACCTCTCTCTTCTGAGACGGGGAGCTATAATGCTCTTCTTAGACAATGACAACGGCCATACCATGATGAAACTACCGGTTCTCGTCCGATCACCGAAGTCAAGCATCATCGGGCGCGGTCAGTACTTGGGAGGGTGACCACCTGGGAACACCGCGTGCCGTTGGCATTTTTTTTTTTTTTAATTATTAGAAATTAATTTTTATATTTTATTATATACATTTAAATTCAACATCAAAATTTATTAAACATTTAAATGAATATCACGAAGTATATAAGTTTTTAAACAAAAATAATAGTCTATAAGCATCAATAAGGTGATCGTTGTTTTTTTTTGAAATTTTAATCATTCAAAAATTCTTCCACACGAACAAATGCAAATACTTTAATCTATATTACAATATATATGCTTATATTAAAATTGATATGTTTGTATTTATTTCTTCTATGAAATTTCAATCGCTTAGCAGTTCTCCTTGTTTCACATAAGCACAAATTCAAATATTTAAATCTATATTGATGTATTTGCTAATATTGTAATGCATTTGCTTATATTAAAACCTGTATATATTTTTGATTTTTTACGATTCAAAATCAAAAATTAATTTTCGCGATTTTAATACAGATCTATAATTTTGCATATAAAATCTACACATTCCCCAATATTAAAATCCATATATTTGAATACATACATTTTACAATACAATTAAATGGGGAAAAAAAAAACATTTTAAAATATACTTTACCATCGTACGGAAATTTTTATTAAATATTATATTTAAGATACCCAGAAAGATTTTTATGAAATTCAACGATCTTAAAATTAATTAAAACAAATTTAGGATTATAATTTTTAGATATTTATAAAATACTTTATATTACTTTAAGTTAACGCTAATATTTACTTCATATTGGCGTAAAATAATACAGTATGTAGGATCTTGACTGAAAAACTGTGGCAAGTAAGAAAAAAGAGTTTTGAACCATTTTTGGAAATTTACTGATTAAAATCTCTCATCATTTGAATTATTATTCATATTATTTATGAAGGTGTTGTCTTACACTCCGAAACTATTATCGCGTTATTGTTTTAAACTATACTAAACTTTAAATAAAATATTTGATATCTCATTTCTATGCTTAGTATGTTGTTGTGACATATTTAAACAAAGAAATTTAGCCGAAAATGTACTTTCCCCACGGTCAGAAAATACTAAAAGTACGGATGTCTCTTCCAGGATTTAATATAGACAATACGTGAGATCTAAATAATCACACGAATATGATACTCTAACAAATTGCTATAAGTGGATAACTAATCAATCTATATTGAATTTAAAGGCTGCATTCAACTTAAAATGAACGAATAATTCAAATTCTGTTATTATTTTCATTATAAAAAGCAGAAATTTCGAAAAATTCGAACAATAATTTTGGCCATATTCACATTGTGCATTGAATTTTGCAAAGTTTTCATGTACAAAATCTGTTATTAATTTAACAAAAATCCAATATATAAATAATTTGATGTGTCCATTTATTATATGAAATACACTTTAAACTGATCAAGGTGATTAATTTAATATCGTTTTATACTATACTAAACTTTAAATAAAATATTTGAATATTCCTTCAGTACATTTCACTTTTGAACAGTAGTCCTTTACTGACTTGTACCTGTAAATTTGAACCCTGTATGTAAATAACTGAATTTTAGTTCAATACTCATGTCTGATGAAAACAAAAACAATGAAAAGTAGAATTATTTAAATGAAACTATGGAAATAACTGTACATACCAAATTTTTTCATTTTAAATTGAGTTTTTGCTTAAAAACTATTTAATAAATTCCATATTGGTGATAACATTAAACATTAAATAAAAATTATTTAAATTATATTATCACTATGCAATATTTCAAAATAATGTCTTGGTAAATAATTTCTAAAAATCATTTACAAAATACTTTAATGATGAAAATTACATTCAACTGATTTTCAGGTTTTATAATGAATTAGTCTCATAATTTTTTCTAATTCTGGTATATTTATAATGATTAAAAATTAACTAAAACATTTAAATATCTGAGAATTATTCGATTTGCAAATTTCATGTATATTCTATTTTATTTTGGATATAGATATCTCGTGGATATAGATATCTCGTGGATATAGATATCTATTGGATATAGATATCTACTGGATATAGATATCTATTGGATATAGATATCTATTGGATATAGATATCTATTGGATATAGATATCTCGTGGATATAGATATCTTGGATATAGATATCTACTGGATATTAGAACATCACAGGGATATCTAAAATATCCGTAGGATATCCAATGGAGCGACTTTTTTGGTAGTTGGTAGATATATATATTTGGATATCTATAAAATTAAGAATTTTATACTATATATTTATTTATTTAGTTATATTAGTTTGGGGATAAAGTTATCCATTATTTTTTTCCGGTAGACGTCTGTAGTGATCGCTATCTCGTGAGGTATCTATCAAACAATTTCAGATTTATGCTCGTTGGAAAGGTGACATTTGACACTAAAATATCCTCTTGCGGTTTTTTGTTTGATTCATTCAGTTATGAGTACAAGGTTTTAAAAATAGAAGACAACAAACAGAAAATTCGATACATTTTAGTTTTTCTTTTATAATGGCGAAAAAGCTAACCAGGTGGCTAAAATTCTGAAAGGTGTTTATCGTCCTATATATGACTGTAACAACCAGTTACGCACAATTTCGATTTCGTCGATTCCATTTGGATAATAGCAATTTAAAACTGCTGGTAGAGGGAAGGCGCCCACTTTCTAAAACTTTCGCAAAACGGACGTAGCAATCATTTTCGGCAAATTTTCAAAAGATCTTGTTTTGTTGATTTTTCAGTTCTGCTTCGTCATTTGAGGTTGGATGGATGTTTGAGTGAATGTTCCTTGTCATTCATCTTGCATAAAGGCAAATCTAACAATATGCTTCGTGCGTTAAAGGCGCAATTAACTTAGGATGGTATTTGCAGCTCATCAAATAGCTTTCAGATTTACAGTAATGCTATATTCTATGTTAAAAAAATAAATAGGAAATTGGAGTTACAAGTAAAAGAAACCGAGAATCTAACTATTAAAAATGTGAACTTTGTGTGAACTGCTTTTTCTTTTAAAATAATTTACACATCAAAAATAAATAAATTTTGATTCGGGAATTTTTTATTACATTTTTAAATGTCCAAGAAAAATAATTAGCCTTACCAATAAAATGTTTGCTTTTGTAATGGTTTGAATTTCTTAAAAAACATGCTTCATTTTCATCAAATTAAAAAAAAGTAGATATTTTAATTTCTATTTATGGGAAAAATGAATGAATATGAAAGAATTTATTTAATGAGTTGAATGAACGCAAGAAATAAAATGAAGTGTTAGTGAAAAATTAATTACAACATGCTATTAAAAATTGTTCTCGGCTTTTAAAAAAAAAAAAAAAAAAAAAAAAAAAAGCGGAAATGTAAGAAAAAATTCAATTCTTTTTCTTATTTCAAAATTCTGTTTTAACTTTATTAAATGATTTGTCATATTAGATAATGTAAGCATAAGTCATTAAAATGACTTAAAAATGAATTAATCTTATTTTTCGTCAATATGCACTCTGATGTAATTGGCAGCATGTTAAACATATATTAGAAATTCAAATTCGACTAACTTCCATGAGTTATTTTTCCTAAAAAGATTGCATAAAAATCCGTAAGAAAATGTTTGTTTGATCTTTCAAAATTTTTTCTTCTCAAATATAGTGCCCTACATTGTTTTTCTTCATTAAAGAAAAGTTTTACACAAAAAATACTAGAGATATTATCAAAAAAAATATTAACAATATAAATCAATATCAAACATTAATCAATTTATATCATATTTTACTGAATGAAAGCAAATACTCGAATGAAATGTTTGCTATAATTCATAAAATCTTTGCATTTAAGTCAAGTTAAATTTGCTTATTAACAATTATAATTTAATTAATAGTTTACTTATTAATAATAATTATAATTTGCTTTATAATACCAAAACGATAAATACTTTAGATATCATTAGAAAATTATAAACAGAAGATTAAAATCTTTAGCACTAAGTTTCATTGTATCCCAATTGTATTTATTATAAAATACAATTATAGAAAAATATTATTATTGAATTATTAATCGATAGAACGCTTTTCAACATCAAATTCTACAAATATTTAAAAATGTTGATATGCAAATTTAAAATGTAAGTTTCTATTTTACAGAAATATAGAAAAGGAGAACTTTTGCATGTGGTGCCACTAAGCTGCAGAATTCTTTTCGAGGGGGTTACGGAAGTTCCTAAAATTTCCTGTATAAAGTTCCTTCATGCATTAAAAAAAAAACTCTTAGTAATGGATGTAAAATAATAGCATTAATCATTAAATGAAATATTTCTCGTTTTCATCAGCATCTTATCTACCTGGAACTCTCTAGCTTGGTAAGCAATTCATTAACAAAACAAACAATGATGTGACACATTTAGTGGGTGCCTCATTATATAAGTCATAACTTAGGAGCTAAACACTGAGGATAGGCTGACCAAATAAACAAAAAATATGCATCAAATCTTAGGATATTTTTAAAATTTCAATTTTTAAAATCCTAAAAAATGATAATTCTTCTTGAAATCACAGTATTTATTGTTTTATATCAGGATCCAAATCATCCATTGTCATCAGTGTAATAAAACAGTCAGTACAATAAATATCAGTACAAAAAAAAAATAGTATTGTAACTATACTTACATTGTAGATCCAATTTTAAATACCTTGAGGGAACTTAGAATTAATCTTATTACATAATAAATCCCCACATTTTAAATTCATTCTTACATAGAAATGAAATTTACTATGTTATAACATGAAATACATATTTATTAAAAAAATCAGTAAAATCAGATTTTAAAATCCGAATACTGACTTTTTAACTATAAAATTTTCCAATTACAAAAAGTGCATACATTTTTAACTTACCTTTAATTTTAACAATAGTTTATGATATTCTA
>JAPDSC010152153.1:12500-15636 GCA_026290005.1 Latrodectus geometricus
TAGCAAGCTTCGCGTCCCGTGAGCGGAACGCCAGCGAGCCTTCGGCGGACGGGATAAACCGTCCGGGTTCAAGTCGGTTTGACGTTGCCATCTGCGGACAACCGTCGGTAATGATCCCTCCGCAGGTTCACCTACGGAGACCTTGTTACGACTTTTATTTCCTCTAAATGATCAAGTTTGGTCATCTTTCCGGCACTCGGCTCGACCCGAGGGCCAATCCGAGCGCCAGTCCGAAGACCTCACTAAATCATTCAATCGGTAATAGCGACGGGCGGTGTGCACAAAGGGCAGGGACGTAATCAACGCTTGCTTATGACAAACGCTTACGGGGAATTCCTGGTTCAAGGGAGACAATTACAAATCCCTATCCCCAGCACGAAGGAGTTTCAACGGGTTACCCAGTCCTGTCGGACAGGGAAAACACACGCTGATTCCTTCATTGTAGCGCGCGTGCAGCCCCGAACATCTATGGGCATTACAGACCTGTTATTGCTCTGTCTCGTGCGGCTAAACACCGCTTGTCCCTCTAAGAAGAACGTCCGACTACAAGGATCGGAAGCGTCTATTTAGTAGGCTAGAGTCTCGTTCGTTATCGGAATAAACCAGACAAATCGCTCCACCAACTAAGAACGACCATGCACCACAACCCACAGAATCAAGAAAGAGCTCTTAATCTGTCAATCCTTCCTGTGTCCGGGCCAGGTAGGCTATCCCGTGTTGAGTCAAATTAAGCCGCAGGCTCCATTTCTGGTGTGCCCTTCCGTCAATTCCTTTAAGTTTCAGCTTTGCAACCATACTTCCCCCGGAACCCAAAAGCTTTGGTTTCCCGGAAGCTGCCCGGCGTGTCATTTGAGGAACACAGCCGGATCGCTGGCTGGCATCGTTTATGGTTAGAACTAGGGCGGTATCTGATCGCCTTCGAACCTCTAACTTTCGTTCTTGATTAATGGAAACATTCTTGGCAAATGCTTTCGCAGTAGTTCGTCTTGCGACGGTCCAAGAATTTCACCTCTAGCGTCGCAGTACGAATGCCCCCGGCTGTCCCTCTTAATCATTACCTCGTTTTCCGTAAACCAACAAAATAGAACCGAGGTCCTATTCCATTATTCCATGCACCATTATTCATGCGTCACGCATGCTTTGAGCACTCTAATTTTTTCAAAGTAAACTTGCCGGTCACCCAAGACAACCGGTGAAGATCATCAAGAGAAACCGGCTGTAACGTTCAGAAAAGACAGTGACCACCGGTAGATGGACCGTCCCTCTGCAACTGAGATCCAACTACGAGCTTTTTAAACGCAACAACTTTAATATACGCTATTGGAGCAGGTATTACCGCAGCTGCTGGCACCTGGCTTGCCTTCCAATGGATCCTCGTTAAAGGATTTAGAGTGTACTCATTCCAATTACGGGGTCTCAAAAGAGTCCCGTATTGTTATTTTCCGTCACTACCTCCCCGTTCTGGGAGTGGGTAATTTGCGCGCCTGCTGCCTTCCTTGGATGTGGTAGCCGTTTCTCAGGCTCCCTCTCCGGAATCGAACCCTGATTCCCCGTTACCCGTTACGACCATGGTAGGCGCGTAACATACCATCGACAGTTGATAAGGCAGACACTTGAAAGATACGTCGCCGGAGCGAGTCCGTGCGATCAGCCCAAAGTTATTCAGAGTCACCACACATGACGGACCGAGGTCCGATTGGTTTTGGTCTAATAAAAGCGCTCGTCCCCGAAGGTCGGAGCTCTGCTGCATGTATTAGCTCTAGAATTGCCACAGTTATCCAAGTAGTAAGGTACGATCCAAGGAACCATAACTGATTTAATGAGCCATTCGCGGTTTCGCCTTAATACGGCATGTACTTAGACATGCATGGCTTAATCTTTGAGACAAGCATATGACTACTGGCAGGATCAACCAGGTTACTTTCACGTTAATTAACGTTCGAAATCGCACGCAACTTCGAATCCGAGAGAAAGTGCGGTCGCAAGTGCGGCGACCACGGACACCCGCAACAACGGCGGGATCCTCGTTCAGTTTCCTTCGGAACTCTCCGTCAACAGTGCTTTCGCTAGTCAGTTCTGATCTCACGACGTCCCCATCGGCATCAGCGCCGCGGGGCGAGCGTGCTCCGTCATCGAGTGAAATCAGTGCGTTGGGCACAGGGGCAGAAAACCCACAGTATTCATTAATTACCGTTCTGCATGGCGCAGCAACGACACGATGGCCGTGCTACTCGCAGACATGTCGAGAAAGTCTGGGAAGTTTCGGCGAACCAGAAATAACTTATCCGGAACGCCTGTTGACGGACAGCCACCGTCTCTATGTGCGAGAGACCGGTAGTAATGCGATCGCAAGTCGAGACACTTTTCGGAAATAAACACGCCGAAGAACTCGGCGGTCACCCCTAAAGCATCTCCTCGAGGTCTCTGTGCGAGAGGGTAGCCAGCCCTCACACTTCTTCTCGAGTCACTTCACGACCACACTGCCCTACATATAAGGCGGCGGACTATAGCACCATCGTCAAGAGCATCGCGCGGTTGACGGCGAGGGCGAAAAAATGCCGCACTCCCACCGACAGCCCTACCGCCAGCGAAGTGCCGCCGAGAGACTTTTTCGTCGACGTAAAATCGGGTCTCGCGATGCCGTGATGGTTACGATACCCCACTCGCGTGTTTGGACTTTGAAATTTTCAGCTCGATTTTCGCTTCTGGAGACTAAGTCCAAACAAAATACAGTAAATTAGAATTTATTAAAATATATTCACGAAAATTGCTTCAACGTGTTTTAAAATCAATTTTAATCAATTACCTTTTGCTTTGAAAAATTTCCGTTCGTTAGTTCCTCATATTCAATATTAAGCTAATTTGTATGTTTTTTAAGGTTTGTTTACAAATTGCAGATTTCAAAAAATCAGGAATTAAAGTTTATTTCAAAATAAATATTATGGAATAAAATGTTTAAGTCGTGGAATATTTGAAATATTTCTATTCTTTAGTTCCTCAAATTCCATATTAAGCTAATTTAAATGTTTTTTAAGGTTTGTTTACATATTGCAGATTTCAAAAAATGCAGCAAAAAAATGTATTTGAATATAAATATTATGAAATAAAATGTTTAAATCATGGAATATTTCCATTC
>JAPDSC010152157.1:0-27773 GCA_026290005.1 Latrodectus geometricus
TATATATATATATATATATATAAGTCCAGAAAACTTTATTATTAAGACTCTGTTTTTAATCAAAACAGGGTAAATTAAAATGAAAGAAACTAAAGTCTTGAGTTCATTCTAGAATGAAATTCAATATTTTGAAAGTTATATTTCAGTATTAATTTATGTTTTATCTCATTTAAACGTGCAAACGAGTATACTTAATCTAAAACAATCATATTAAATTAACCTTAAACAGCAATTTTATGATACTAGAGTACACACACAGTACAGAATGAATACGTAGGATTTGAATATATTTTAAAAACTAAAAGTTTTGTTTAAAAATATTAAAAATTATTGATTTAAAACTAAAATAATTTGATAACAATTTCTTTAAATTAGCTCAAAATGTTCATTTATCCAGATTTTCTTAATAAGTCGCATATATTTTATTATATGTGTTGTTACAAAAATGTTATACTTGTAAATCCTTTATTTAGCTATTTTTTAATGTGATAAAATACATCACTTAAACATATCGTTTGGTTGACAATGCTCAATAAGTAACCAAATTATCTAACTTAATTTGCACATTTAAATAAATGTTGTTTAGTATTTAACTTAGTGAAAAATTTAATTTTGTTTTCATAAGATTCATTGCAATATTTTTTTAAAGTTATCTCTTGAAATTTGTTAAATATTAGGTAGTATAAAATTGGAATTCACCATTTTTGACTAGAATTCTATTCAAATTATTTATAATTTAACAGTATATTTTTTCAATCATTTCAAACAATATTATAAATTTTATAACACTTTATAATTATATCACGTAAATAAATGTGCATAGAACTCTTAAAACGTTCAAACCAAAAGAGTTTTTATTTTAAATTCCTTTCAATATATAGGGGAGAATTTTTTAATTGGGAAAGTTGTCCAATAATACCGAATTAACACAGTCTTAATTGGTATGTTATTGAAATACAATAAATTAAAGCAATGTTTGAGTCTTCATACTTAAAATATCAATTAATTTCCTGTATTCGATGAGGTTTAAATTATCTTTAAGAGCCAATTTTTATTTTTCCTTTAAATATTACTTCCACTTTATTACACAAATATTACTTAAAGATTAGTTGGGTTTTAAATAGTAAAGAATAAAAATTACCATTATATTTTATGAAAATTTCAATCAATATTTTTAAAAGTATGTTTAAAAAAGTATCTTCATAAAAATTCTGCAATTTTTTACTAAATGCTTTCAGGAATAAATACATTTGAGAAAATTATCTACTAATCATCTTAAATAAATTATATAACACTTGCGTTATATCATACTCAAAGCCACATTTTATTTAGAATTTTCCCTCGTAAAACAATTGCTATAATACCATTTTACTTAATGGTCATAAATTACAGAGTGTAATCCTATAGCGTTATTTATTTTAGCCGCAAGAGTTACACGGAGAAAAGCTATTCACTACTATTCATTTATGCGTTTATTTCTCCCAAAAATTGTTAAGTATTATTAAAGTTATTTTATAACTTTTATTAAAATTTCTCGATTTTTGTAGCAATATTATAAAGTACATTAAATATTGCATGATAAATTTTGATTTTTCTAAGTATATCAATTAAAATATGCCTTAAACATGCTCATAGTAACATATTAAAATTACAAATATGCTCTTTTGTTATTACTATTTGTAAATTTTTTTCACTTTCATTAATTAAAAAATCTATATGGGATATCGTCAACAAAATTCGCAATAAAATTAATATAATCTCTAAGTCATTTATTTGTTTCTAATTACATTAAGATAGGAAGGATATTAATATCCAGCAAAATATTTGCATTTAGTTTTACAGTGAAAATATTTTATTTATCATAAAAATTAATACAATTATAAAAAATATCCACATATTTACTATAGGTAAACATCATAGATGTTACCCCCTTTCACAAGAAAATACAATATTTCAATCACTCGCATTACATTAAAGACAACATTGTGTAATTCACTTTCTGAGTCTCATCGTTTTGAAGATAAAAGTGTTATTTCTATATATTATGTTTTACACAAGGCCTTTTCAAAAAGTATTTTTTTAACTAAATAAGTTATTTTAAAAAGTTGGAGCAATAAGTTTGTATATTAAAATTTTTCATTGGTATTTAAAGAATTTTAAATAATTTTTTTAACTTAATTTCCTATTAATCTGCTTTATTTTCATAAGACATGATCAATTCCCTTTATGCATAATAAATACATCAATAACGACTTTGTTGTTTTAAAGTGATTTAGAGTTTCATATTTCATCATAAAATAGTTATTTCTGTCAACGTATCGCTGTTTTAAATAATGGTATATTAATGATTATTATCTTCATAACAAATGGTATTTTTAATGAATTTATAATACTTAAAATTTCACAATCTCTTTTTTATTTGATATGAAGTATAGAAAGTATTTTATTAGGAAGACGCAAATACAGAAGTGAAACAAATTTCAATATAAATAATAAAAATATATTATTATTCATAAGAGAGCGAATAATATTTGCTTATATCTAATCACAAATAATGTATTCTTAAACATTAAGAGTTATAAGAAATTTTCTAGTACTTTAAAAAATATTTACAATTTTTTCATTTATTGGCAAAACTTCAGTATGAAAAAATGAACATATATACTGATAACTTAGGAAATAAAATAATAAGCAAAATCTCCTACAAAGAATAAAATATTATAATAAGCAATTTTTAATTAAAAAAATAATGTAAAATAATTTTCTCACCACCAAAAGGAATCAAATTTCTCTATTTTATAATTTTGCAATTTAATATCTAGAAATATTAAATATAAAAAAATCTTAATTCGGGAACAATAAAAAAATCATTAAAAGCGTTATCTAAATTAAGGAATTCATGGACGAAAGTCAAAGCCAGAGCGATTTTGGATAAAGCTATTACATGATTAATGATTTCAAAATGAATGCATGTGTCTCTATTATCAGACATATTTCTTACTACGAAATATAAGAAACATTGAAACAAATTACTCATATAAATACGTAAGAGCGAGATTTATATAAGAAAAATTTTGCTACAATTGTCTGAGTTTTTATTACAAGTAAATATATAAAATTTATGTGTTACTGTTAAAAGATAGTAAAAAATAATTCATTATTTGAATAAATTATACAGCTATTGCAATCAGAATTAAAATAAACATACAGTTTATCATCAAATTATTCCCGTTTATTTTATTTTGATGAGAACTTTAGTAACTTTATGTTGTCTCCAATATTTGCATTTTTAACAGATATTTTGTAACATATTTTAAAACTGAAACATATAAACTAACTTAATGCATACTCTTAATTTTCCCCTACATGATTAGTAATTTATATGCATTTATTTTGTTACTTGATGGATATTTATATTCGGAAAAATTTATAAAAGTTCAATCACGTTTATCATTAACTTAATACGCATGAACGTTACTTTACATAAAGAAAGGAATTTATCCGAATAAATACAGGTAGAGATAAAACTTATTTTTCCCTTTCTTAAGAGATTTAGGAAAATCAAATTTTAGTTTCTCTAAAAATATCAAGAAAAGGAAAAACAGAGACACATAAAAATACTTAAGTCAAGTTTTTGCTATAATAAAATCTTTCTGAGAAAGAGAAAAACAAGTCCGTAAGTTTTGGAAAATGAAGTACTTTACAAAATGGGAAATTTAAACAAAGCTTTATCTAAATATGTACTCATAAAACAAATGTTTTTGAGAAAAAAGATTTTTTATTCTTTTTAGATAATTCTAAATAAAAACACGACTATTTTATTAAATGTCCATAAAAAAAATTCATTTTTGATACTATTTTAACTATCCTCAAATTTTTAAATAAATACTGGTCACAAAATAAAAACTCTGCTTTTTAATATATATTTTGAAAAGTAAATTATCAATATTTTATTAATAAAAATAAATATTTTTAACTTTATATAAGTGGATTCGTTTTTAAAGTATCCTTAATGTGTGCAAAATAAGTTAACATTTAATATAAAGATATTGTGCATTGCTAAAGAAATATATTCGATTATGAACTACAAAAAGCCAGCAGATATCATTTTGTGCTAAAAATATATACTGTTTAATTTCTAATATAGTAAAAATCGTAAAATTTAAACATTTTTTTAATATATTTCATAGAAAGCACCTGTTACATATATATTTTCGCTATAAATTGTATATATAAATAAATTACATTATGTATTGCGTACATGTGTGTGTGTAAATTGCATACATTATGTAACTGCACCTGTTGAAAAGTAATGCTCTGAATAAATTTTTTGCGTATCAAATTTTCGTCCTTTATTTGTAACTGAGCTTTGGGATCATATTTAATAAGCAATTTATTGCTTTACATATTGCAGATTATATATTGCATATCCATGCATTTGTTTCTCTGCATTCTGAAAATGCCAAGAAAAACCTAGCATTTTCAGGTTCATCAAACCATGATGGAGAGATTCTGGTGCATGAAACGAAGCCTTATCAGAGAAATTCCATTTCCTTCAGCAGACGAATTCTGTAAGTTTAAATCCTTGGATGAATTTTTTTAGCTAAAACGTTTCTAAACTTTACACAAGCTTCTTGTGAAGATTACAATTCGGTCGCCTAAAGATTATGATATGCCTGACACACACACAAATTCACCTCTATGTTAAATAAGATTAAAAAGGAAAATCATGATCCTACCCCAGTGTAGATAACTATTAATTAGGATTGTATTAGTTTATCCTTGTTAATTATGGTATTAGTTTATGTTTATGGTATTAGTTTATGTTAATGTTTATGGTATTAGTTTAGTTTATGTTAATGGTATTAGTTTATGTTTATCATAAAAAAAATGCTATAGTCAAATAAATCAAATACAATGCATTTAAAATTATAATTTACAAAATCACTTATTAAACATTACATAAAATTATATGCGGATTAGTTTACTTTTTTACATTGAAATAACCTATTCCTTATAGAATTCAGTTTTTTTTTCATACAGTACATTAATATACACTACTGGCCATTAAAATTGCTACTCCAAGAAGGCGACAAGCTACAGACGTGAAATTTATACGAAAGGAAGAAGGTGCTGTGATATGCAAATGATTAGCTTTTCAGCGCATTTAGACAAAGCATGTGCCAGTAGCGACACCTACATTGTGTTTAAATGAGGAAATTGTTCAGCCGGTTCCTCATACAAAAATTGCATTTGAACGTTGTTGCCTGGTGAAAAATTGTTGTTATGCCTCGTGTAAGAAGGAGAAATGCGTACCAGCACGTTTCTGACTTTGATAAAGGTCGAATTGTAGCGTACTGGGATTGCGGTTTATCTTATCGCAGTATTGCTGCTCGCGCCAGGCTGTTGCCCTGGCCAGCACGTTCTCCAGATCTTTTACCAATAGAAAACGTCTGGTCAATGGTTGACGAGCGACTGGCTCGCCACCAAACGCCAGTCACTACGGTTGATGAACTATGGCATCGTATTGAAGCTGAATGGGCATCTCTACCTGTACATACAATCCAATCTCTATTTGACTCAATGCCCAGGCATATAACTGCTGTTATTACTGCCAGAGACGGTTGTTCTGGGTACTGATTTCTCATGATCTATCCAGCCAAATGTTTTGAAAATTTAATCACTTGTTATTTCTACTATAATATATTTGTCCAATAAATATCATTTTGTTATCTGCATTTCTTCCTGGTGTAGCAATTTTAATGGCCAGTAGTGTATTAGTTTGTGGAAAAAGAAATCCATTATTTTTACATGAACTTTATGTAACTTCTTTTGGATACACTTTTTAAAAGGTTTAAAACAGCTTTCATGTAGATTTTTAGGTCTTGCTCGTTACGACTGCTGACATGCCGTTAACTTCGATCATTTTTGATATTTTATAGACATTTTCGACGATGCTGTATCCAAATGCGAGGTGCATCTCTAACAGCAAAAACACCCGAACGGAAACGACGAAACAAAAATTGTACGTAGCTGGTTGTTACAGTCTTACATAGGACGATAAACACCTTTCACAATTTTAGCAACCCGGCTATTTTTTTCACCGTTACAAGAAAAAAACGAAAATGTATCTAATTTTCTGTTTGTTGTCTTCCATTTTTAAATCCTTGTACTCGTAACTGAATTAATCAAACGAAAAACCACAAGAGGATATTTTAGGGTCAAATGCCACCTTTCCGACGAGCATAAATCTGAAATTGTTTGATAGATACCTCACGAGATATCGATCACTACAGACGTCTACCGAAAAAATAATGGATTACTTTGTCCCTAACCTAATATTTAAAACTAAATACTTATAAAGTGCTAAAAATATTAACATATATCAGAAATTGTATTTCAAATTAAATATTCTTCTTTAATTATATAATTTTACACACAATGCTATAAATGCTACAGATATACAATACATTTAAATTTCTTTAATTAAAAAGCACCCATTCAAATGCATGTAAATTAAACTTTAAAAAAAATTTATTATTAAGACATATTTATCCTAAGTTATAACCAAAAGTTTGAATTATCAAATTTCGTCAAGATTAACTTAACAAGATTAATATCTATATTTAAGTAATCACAGTTTGTATTTGATAGTTAATTATTATTATTTTGGTAGTCTTTTTCATGGACTTCTACACATTTAAAAATGATTCGCTTATTATGTTTTTCAATTTATGAAAATGTGAAAAATGATTTGATGAATGATTGAAATTACCACATATTCAACCTTATCGGGGATGCAATTCCATATCAAGTTATGTCTTTGAAAGCAGTACATTTCAAATATTATCATACTGAGTATATACTTTTTCACTATATCACTAATACAATATAGTGGAAAAAATGGTTATCTCTGAATTCAGTAATATTCTGGATTCAGTAACAGTAATGGGTTAAAATAACAAATATACATATTATTCAACAAGCAAATGTTATGCAGAACTTAGAGTAAATTTTATTTAATCTACATCTCATTGTTAAATTCAAGAAGACTATTATCAATTATAAGAATGATGTTTTTCTTTTTAAAAATAAAAGATTATTTCATGTTTCAGACCCAAAAAGAAAAACCACATCAAACGAGACATCTGTGTCAAAATAGACAATGTGCATCTAATGAAATTGTCATGTAGGAAAATATTAAGGTATAAGGATTAGTATGCTCATGAGTTAGCAAAGTGCTTGGATTTTTTTTACAATAACAGAAATCATTTTTAATTTCTTCATTACTTAAATGAAATTTTTCAGTTGTTTTAAATATGTATCGACTTCGTCAACTAACAGACATGACTTACAAAAAAAGTTTCCCATAATTTTACTATCACAGTAGGTATTGATAAAAAGTTACTTTTAAATTTGATCAACTGAACACAAATTAGAAATCAACAAAAGGCATTGAAAATCAGTAATACTCAGTGATATGTTTTCACACCTTATAAAATCGTAATTTTATAAAAAAAAAAATAATTGTATCATTAGTAATATGTTTACAAATAAAAAATTACACTGCTCAATGCAATTTAAGGGTACTGAGGTTTTAGGTGGATCTTGGGGCTGGGAAACCTTTTAGCTGATTGATACATAGTCGACAGACGTAGTAGGTTATATGAGAATAAATTACCATGTTTGGTAGAAAAAAATGCATTTAATTGCGCATTTATGTACAAAAGGAAAAAAACACAATTTGTGCATATGAGAGAAAAGAAATAAGAAAAGGTGTTTTCTTCAAAGGAAATCATTTTCAGTAAGGGGTATGGTTTCCACGCACGGCCAGCAACTTTAACACCTTTTAGACATGGAGTCAATGAGGGTATTAATCACAAGTTGGACTACTCTGTCCACTCTTCCAGAAGAACTCTTTCCAGTTCTTGGAGAGTTTGTGGGAGGTGGTTGGTGGCCAGCAACTCGTCTTCCTAGAGAGTCCCAAACGGGCTATATTGGATTCATGACAGGAGAACACGCTGGCTATTCCATTCGTACGATTCCTTCCTCGAAAAGGAAATCCTTCACCAGGAAACACGATATGGCCTACAGTTATCTTCCCTTAAAACGAAATAATCTCCGATTGCCTCATTGTAAGGGGCTACAATAAGTCTGAGGATCTCATCCCTATATCGGCGACCAATCAGAGTCCATCTCGAATGATATAGAGGTCTGTGCACCCGTCAATGGAGATGCCACCATACACCAACACCCCTTCCCACCCCCTAATCTGACACTTTCGTGCACGAACGCACGATTTTTTCTTTTGCCATGGTCTCTCCAGATAGAAATACGTCTATTATCAAGATGAAAAGAAAAACGGGACTAGTCAGAAAAAAGAACATTGATCCATTCATTTCTCCTCCAGTTCGTATATTCTGTTGCCCATTCCCTGTGGTCGTGATGATGCATTGATGTTAGTTTAGCACATACCCTCGGTCGGCGAGAATACAGACCTACTACAAAGAGCCGCTTTCGGACAGTCTGAGTTGAAACCTTAGTGTCAGTGGACAAGCGAAGGTGTTGTTGGAGAAGAGTAGCATTCATATTTCGATGTCTCCGAGCCGTTAACGCTAAATAACCATCTTCATTGGGCGTTGTTGCTTCTTGATTTTGTCTTCTTGTCATTTCTTGAAAATTCATTTGAGCAGTATGAAGTGGTAAGGTTATTTTGAAATTTTATCAACTTTGAAGCAATGAATAAGACATCATGAAAAATTTATATAAATATTTGCATTGTGTTGTAAAATATTCTGTTTACCATGGAAACACTTTAAAAATAAATGGTAAAATTATTAAAATTATTTGCGAATAAATCTGATGATAAAGCTTGTATCGATTCTAGTCTTTTTTTTTACTAATGAAATATCATTCAATATGAAATGCTATTTACTTAGTTAAAATTTTGAAAATGCGCATATTTTTGTTAAAAACTAGTTCAGATAGTCTGAAACGCAGGCTACATATTTATATCAATTTGTTTTAAAGAATTTACATTCAAATAACTTCTATCTTTGTTAAGCTAGCATTTATCTGTTGTAATGTTAGCTTAACAAAAACTGCATATTAATATTCAGAAATTAAATAATTGTAATAATCATTAATAAAAAAAATATAAACAAAGGAAATTAATAAAGATAAATTTATTAAACCATACGAAAAAGTAAATAAGCATTTAAATAAATATCAAAGGTAAAAGCATAAAATCCTGATTTCTTATTCATTAATTAGTCAAGACAATGAAAGAAGAATAATTTTTTATTGAAATTTATATCACAAATAAAGGTTCTTTCGTTTTTTTCTAAGCAAAACAAATTTTGAATGCCTTTTTATATAAAAGCTGTGATTTAACAATACAAACAAAGAACATTTCTCTAAGGCTTTAGAAACTTAATTTTTCATTAATCATAATTTTTATCATTTATCACAGCTTCTTGGAAATCATTTAAAAATATTTAATACTTTATTATTTTAAAACGCAAATGGAATAAGTAGCTTTTCTCCTTTTAGAAGGCATTTAGCCTATGTACCATTTATAAATGTATATAAATACTAAACGCATGTTTCGAAAATATTATGAAATAATTTATTCTTTCACAAATTTATAAACAAATGTTATAAATTTCCTACTAAGAAAATTAACTTACTTCTTGAATTTTCCCTAGTTAATAATTTAAAACTGCATCAAATTTTTTAAACTTAGTTTTCCAGACCTAAATAAACATCCAATTTATTGTAATATAAACTTTTTTGCCACAAACTAATCTTCAAAAGTAAAATTTATATGCATATGTATAATATAAAAGAATATATTCAGAAGCATCAAAAATATTCTGTCCAAAGGCGGAAAATTAAAGCAGCTTATATCTTTTAATAATCAAGAATACTTTTTTTTTTTTTAAATTTACCAAATACTATGAAAATAGTAAATAATAAAAAATGGACTTAATATGGTGGATTTTTTAGTGCTTCATATAACATACAGAGCTGTAATTCCATAATGGCAAACAAAAGCTAATTAAAAAGTAATTAAAAATCTAAATGAATCTACATTAAAAAATATATAAAAAAGAAAAATATACTTTCATTTTTAGATTTGTTTTATTTATGAAACAGTGTGTAAAAAATTGTTCCAAAGTTTCCAAAGCATGTAAAGATATAGTCAGCTAAGATCTTTATATTGCAGTGCTAATTCTGAAAAGAAATTCTCAAAGGACTTTTTCAGGGCGCTGCTCAGAGAACTACATCAATCATTTGTAACATTTTTCGAATAGCCCCATAAATGCTGTAATGACATCTTTAATGGATTACCAGCAATCGCGATAGTTTATTTCTTGGTGACATATTTCTGTGAAGAAAGATACTACATTCAATGAAGGGAAAGCGACACTGAACATCATATATTTTTTTTTCTGATTCTTGCAAGATTCAGTTGTTTTTAATTTTTCAAAAGTTAATTATTAAAAGTACAGTAAAAATCACAATTGCACTTCAACAATTTTTTTATCACCAACATATAATCCATTTTAATAAAATAAAATTTTATTAAAATATTATCAATATAGACAATAATTTCCTTTGCACTCTAGTTTATCTAATTACAAATAAATGCATATTAAAATTATAAATATTCTAAGAGAGTTTAATAAAATAAAACTTTAACGTCTTTTAGTTATTAAAAAATATTTTTCATATTCTTCATTGAATATTTTGCTTGATAAATTATTAAAATAATATATTAAATGTAATATCAGATAAAAAAAATACATGAGAAGAATTAAGATATTTTAAATAAAAATAACTTAATAGTGATTTGCAAAGTGAAATTTCCTTCGAAGTTTAGGATTATCGAATGCACAGTATCGATAAGTTGTCCAACTATTACATTATTCCATTTTATGTTTTAATCTTCTATATTTCTATGCTATAATCACTATATTTTCAAATTGAAATTATACATTTAGAAAATGGATTTAAACATAATTGAATACTATTACAAAATTTTATTTCTAAGAAGTAGTTTATTAATTTTGCTCAATTTATTTTACAATTAATTTATACTTATTTATTTAAATACTTAGTAATCCAATTTTTCATATTAACATAATTTTGCTTTTTTAAAATATAAAGTTTTTGTGATTGTTATCTGTTACAAGCTACTCAATGATGAGAAGAAAAACAGAAACATCGAATATATTGAATGAACAGAATATTTTGATCTTATAATTTTTAATAACTTAGATATAAGTGATTACAAAATTTATTTCAGCATTGAAAAATCAATTATTGTAAATATTCATTCGATACACAAAGAACCATTTATAGAAAATTAATTTCCATATAATGTTTGAAAACCTTCAAAGATAGCAATTTTGAATTTAAATTAGTTTTCTTTTCTTCATCCACTTTTATATATAATCCTAAAACGACTTTAAATTTCATGAATATACTCCCTTGCTTTTTTATCTGTAACATTTTAACATTTTAAATTAGTTCTAATTAAGAACTAATTTAAAATGTTTCCTTTTGCTTACTTTTCACTTCAATTTAAATATTTACATTTTTATCTTACTAATTATTTTTGTAGGTATTATGGAGGCAAAAGTTTCTAAACTAATCTTTTTTCCATTATTTGGAGAAGTGTGTTTGCAAAAATGCTTTTATTTAAAAATATACTTCAAAGTTAATATTTAATAAGAAATATTTTAAGGATAATTGCAAGTTTTCGTTTCTTTTTAATCAAAGTATCATTTTCTTATGAATTGCTCTATATTTACAAACCTAGCCAAATTTGTAATTTTTTTCTAATTCTTCAAAAGCTTATAACTGTTTCTAGAAGTTTTAAAAGAGGAATCACTTAGATGATTGGCTTAATATTTCATTTGACTAAATGTGAATCAATGCTAATTTGTCTGGTAATATTAAAACTTAAAATATGACTCATACATAATTTACTCATCATAATATTATAAAAATTATTTTACCTGAACTATTTTTCCTATTAAAAAAATAGTTTACCTTAAGATGTTAGTTACAAGATGGGACCTACATATTAGAAATAGATCTTTAGTAACTTCAGTTAAAATTGCATGTGAAGTTATTATTTTTGAAAAATCAAAGACAATACATTCTGAGTCTAATGATTTTAAGTTCTTTAATTTAACATTAAAAGTTATTTAATTTATGCCAATAAAATATTTATTTAACTGTTCTTATTTTTTAATATGAATTTTAAACAAATATTCCTTTAAAAAAAAATAATTTTCAGAAACATATATTATAAAATATATGTTTCTAAAAATCGCTTGGCGATATTTTTTCCTAGCATAAAAAAATTCTAATGAAAACTTAATGAAAAACATTAATTTTAACTTTGCAATAATACCTGCATTGAAGAAAAATATCCACTGTTCTAAAAATAAAAGATTTTTCCTTTATGTTACATTAAAAAATATTTTTTTTTATTTAGAAACATTCTAGTAAAATGAAACATTGTTTTCAAATTTCCTAACTATCATGTATAATTCCATGCATACACAAAGTATGTAAACCAACAACGAAAATATGAATTTTTTTAGCAATAATTTGGTATGCTGTATTATTAATTATGAAATGTACTTTATCTTATACATTACATTAAAAGTTTAAACAAAATATGTTAATAAATTTGAATCCATAATGCAGTTTTTCCAATGCATTTCAATTACTTTTGAACACAAAGCAATTTCAATCTTGAAACATTATTAATTGAAAATTAATTTATTATCTTACCGAGGGAGAAAAACAGTTTCTCAGGCACTATATATAATTAGGTTGTTGATAAATAGTAATAAAACTACATAATATTTTAAGTGATTTTCTTAATATTTTTTTTAAAAAAACAATTTTAAATAATTCTTAAAATCTATTTTTGAATTACTTTTTTTAAAAAATTAACACATCACATATGAAGAGAAATAAGTGGCTTTTTTTAATTTTATTGTTTGTAATTTAAAATTTTAAAGATGATTGTTATTATTTATTTCCAAAATAATCAAATTATATTTTTTCCCATTTTCAATATAAAATTTGATAAATAAGTGTTCATTGAATTTATTTTCCAAAATATGTGCATTGAATGTGTGTGATGCCATTGCATTATTATATTAATTTCTTTCCATATAAAACTAAACTCAAGCTATTAAGTTTAATTCACTGGTTCTTAATTATGAATTTTATTCAAAGTGAGAAATAGGCAACAAATGAAGGAGAAAATGGGGAGTCAGCTTACATATATTTTGTTATGCCAGTTACCACTACACAAGGAATCGAATGATAAAACTCCTTGATGGCATCTAGCGGAACTTTTCAAGCTGACCCGATTTTCCGGGTTAAGTTTTTACGCTCAGGTATGGCTCCATTTGCCTTCTCACGTTGCTTCAAGTATACTTTATAAAATAGAAAGATAGATGAAAAGAATCAACACATAAACATAAACAAGGGAAATTATAGCCGAAGACAATTCATGAGAAAATGTATAAGGTGACTGGTCTTGTAGAAAAATAATTCTTGGGTATGGTAAAAATTATGATAGCACAATCTCACACACACGCACTGTTATAAAGTGCCTCTCATTTATCTCTGAGCTGTAAATGAGCAGAAAATGACTATTAAAGATGTCCAATTATCATAAAGTTTACATCCAAAATCATAATGCTTTGAGTTTTAATTATATGCTGCACTCAATGATAAAAGCAGAATTCTAACGACATCTTGAATGCTTCCAGACACATCAGAGCTGAGTGAGAAACTGGAATTTTTATTTAAGACTAAGCTTCATTCGTTTCAAATTGATCAACCTTTGCATAAGAGTGATTGACGTCAATTGCATTCAGTTATAACAAATCATTTGTAGAATTGTCATATTGAACAATGTGTGTTCAATATACAATTCTGAAAATGTTTGATTGCAAACTTTTCATGTCTGCAAAATGGACTTTTAGCAACTTTGAATCCGATGCTGTAATTGCTACGGTCACAATTATTTTGCATTTCTCATTTTTCTTTGTCTTATATCAATCACAGTTGTCATGATGATGAAATCTGATATTATTAATTCTTTCTATTCAATACCATAGAATTGCTGTATAGTTATTCATTTTATGCAATCATGCTTATTCAATTCAATTTTTTTTTTCATTACCGATATATACACATGTGTGAACCTATAATTAACGAATTGTCAAATTTCAGATAATACATCTACTGGCCAAATGAAACAAAGTTTTGATCACCAGATTCATAACCACCACTCACTAGGAGTTAATGGGTGCATAATTTCAATGCGGGGCTTCTGCTATTTATTTATTCATTTGACATGACATTTTCAAGTTCATTAGAAATTATATTTTCTCAAACACTACATTATCGACCAATTATTTTATAATTGGTCGATTATGTGTTGTTATTGAAATAATTATAAAACAATACAACATTTCAATTTAATATCTGAAATACTAAGTTTTTGTTTACAATTCTGTTCCGAGACAATATTATCCAAAATTTTACTTAATTTTTATCTATCAAGTGAAATAATTTATTTCTCAACAAAATTTTTTCCCAAATATAAAAATATGATAATACTATAAGTATACAGCTCTTAACATAATTTTTTTCAATAAAAAATGATAATTACAGTTCTTTTTTCTGTGGCCCAAACAATGTAAAATGTAATATAGATTCATTTCGCTTGATCGAAAATTATTAATAGTTACGAAATACCAACTAACTGTAATCAGAATACGTTAGCAAACACTGTGATATTTATATGGTTAATTAAATAATTTCATTGTATTACAAGTACGTTTTAATTGATCTTACTTAATGATTAAATGAGAATTTTTTTTCATGTCGAGTTGGATTAAAATAAAATATTTGAAGTTATTTTTGTTCTATAAACAGATACAATATTAAAATACATATATTAGCACAATTGTTCTAATGAATTATAGTATTTCCTACTGGTTGCTACAGAAAAGCAATTTTATGTTCTTCAACAAAATAATCCATTAACATTCTTTAATAATACGCTCTATCCACTTAAAATTATAATTTTATATTCAGCAATTCTTCAGGATTTATCTTGAAAATATTCATAAATCCATCTTTGAAAAGTTCATAATAGGTGCCCTGAATGGATTGGAATTTCTGAATACCTGTAAGGTATAGAATCAACGTAATTATACTTAATCCTCTGTTCTCTTGAAAAATGCCCTAATTACAAATATTACTAATTTTTCTTAATAAAGTAAATCATGTGCTATGTATCTATTATTTAATATATCAATTATTCTTTGAAAAAGGCTTAATGTTAAATACGTGACCCTTATAAATAATTTAATATAATATCTTGATTTAATATCAAGATATATAGTGTTAAATATTTATATCAATGCCTAAAATTAATCGGAAATGTATTCTATGCAAAATAGTTAAATGCAAATATATTTGAAGATTACTGAAACTTTGAGTAACTATTGTATAAGTACTTTAAAATGAGATTTAGGAATAGTAAAATTATGATAGACATTAAAATACTCTAATTGTATTTAAACTTATAACGTTCGCATTATATTTATTTAAACAAGTGTAAAACATATATAATTTAATTTTATAAAAAAATTTCTCTTATATTTCAATGTAATTTATTTAACTATTTTTTTTTAATAGTTTAAATTTTGCAAAGAATGAAAAATGGCTTAAATAGAAATTTTTAATCTAATTACCTTATACAAAACAAATTTATGTTTGAAAGTATTTTGTTAATTTAATACAGCACTATTTCTATAAAGCACTTTTTGAAAATTGGACAGTGCTCTAAATCACATTTATTTCATATAAATTAGGAAAATAAGTTTTCATCAATAATTTGAATAGGTAATTTTTAGGAAAATTTTTACTTCTAAGAATCCATTTTATTTTATACGTATTCAACTTATAATTATTTATAAAACAACTCTTACATATTTCCTTGTATAACATCGTTCTATAAGAAAGTCAATGTACACGTTATCTTTATACTTTCTATTAACTCTTTCTTTGTGACTATAGAGTCATCATATACTTTATACTTTTATTACATACAAATGCTAATTAAATTTACATTTTAGTAATAATCCAACTTGTATTCCAAATAAACATTCTTAAGCAAAATTATAAAGAGCCTGAAATAAAGGAACGAGTAAAATAATTTTTTAGATGTTTAGAGAAATATTTTATTGTTTATACAGTTGAACGTTGAAATGAAATTTAATACTTAGTTATTTAGAAACAATTCTTTCTTTGATACAAAATTAAATTGGAAAAAATACTGAAGCAATGATAAATAATTTCAACTGAGTTTTAATTTCGAAAAAATCATATTTGAAATAGTTTTTCCATAAAACTTCATCAAACAAAATTTCTTTGACGCACTTATTTAAAAAAACTAAATTTTATTTAAGCAATTATTTAGTTCGTAAAAATTCCTTTTAATTTAGAAAAAGTAAATATGGAGGGGTGCGTGTGCATTTACTTTATAAACAAAAGTAAGGTAGTAAAATAAGATGAAAATGTGCAACTTGATTTTCCATCTTCAGTCGCATCACAAAGATTAGGCTGTCAATTTAATGGAATTACAAATGTGCTGTGTATTTTAGTTGCTTCCAAAAGATAAAGCCATCAACTAAAATACTTGCAGTCAAACGCATATAAAACTGGAGTAAACAAGCAAAGAGAAAAGGCCAGAATATAAAAATGTCAGAGGAATAACTAAAAATCCGAAATAATTTTCTCGCCAACCCAATATATGCAGTCTTTATTATACAAACATTTCCGTAGTAGTCAAATTTCTTTGTATTTGTGTTGTTACTTTCAGTTAAACTAATTTAAATGGAATAAAAAAATGGTTGTTATAACATAACCATAAAATATCCGGTTTAAAAAATGACATCATTTGTATATGAAATAATGTGGCTTGTGATTGATAAAATCTATCAATTAAAATAAAAAACTAAGCTTTCTCGTGGTTTGGCTCAGAATGCAATAAGAGGGATCAAAATTTCTGTAATAACTTTTAACATATTACAAAAATTCTTTTTTTAATGATTTGTATAATGGTCAATGACAAATATAAAGCAATTTCAGCAGATACTTTAAAAAGTTCTGTAGACATTCAATTATTAAAAAAATAGAATGAATAAATTAAAATTCAACAGAAATGAGCCAGTTATATGTAATAAAATTATGTGATTAACGGATACTGATTCATTAAGTATATCAAATTACTTATAGAATTATTTGTATGCAGTTTTAAAAAGTGAATCACATTTTTTCAGGCTTCCCTTTTTAATGAAATCTTAAGTTCTGTATTTAAAAATTTTCACCTAACATGTTACGTTTTTTGTATAATGACAAATATATATTATAAATACATATATACGTATTCCTGCACTTAAAACACTTAATCCCTTTCTATTGTTCTGTATACTTTACAAAAAGAAAGCTTTAAAATTCTAAATTGGTTGAATCGCGATACATTTGGTGGTGAAAGACAATCGTAGTGAAAAAGAATATGTTAATTAAAATCTAACTTTATTCTAAATCCTTTTGTTAATGGGGAATTACAGTTAAAAAAAATATCAAATTAAGTATTTTTTTCATTTAAATGCAAAGCGCAACATTACGTATAGTAGGCGAAGTTCATATATTTGAAGTTAATAAAAAATTGGCAGTTGGAAAAGCAACACAATAAAACGAATTTTTAATTTCTTATATTCATTCAATGTTTTTTTAATTTTTACACAAAATTTACACAGCACAATACAACCAAAATTTCGAAGAACAATCTAAATTTGCAATTAAAAGTGCAATGAACTAATTATTCAATTAAGTTTCAGGTACAAATTCTATTGCTACATAAAAAGAAAATGTTTAGAAATAAATTTTCTTGTATTGTATTGATTAGCATACTTGCTAGTATACTAGAAAAATGTTTTACTCATTTTTTTGATAAAACAAATAGTAAAATATCCATGCCACACGTTTTTGCTTTTTTAATGTTGATTACTGCTTATTATTTTATTTTTTGTCCTAAATACTAAATTCAAACTTGTTGAAAATCTGATAATAGTTTACACTGTAAAGATTATAAGAAACTGTTCAGTAGACATTTAATGATTAAAAAATAGAACGAACAAATTAAAACACAACAGAAATACGCAAACTATATATAGTTAAATTATATGATTAATGAATACTGATTCAATAAATATATCAAGTATGGTATTTATTTTGCCCTCAATTTTTGCCTTTTCACAACTGACTTTGTATATGACTTTTCCTTATAGTAAATTCAAGAATTTTTTCAATACTCAGAAATATGAGGTCAAATTCAAACCCTTAAAAAATCATCCAAAAACATACCATATTTTTTAAATTAAAAAAGAAAAACAGTTCTCATTTTTTATTCAAAGATTAACAATATCCAACCATTAAGCATTATGTAAAGTTAATTGCAACAGAGGAATAAATTTTAATTTATTTTTAAAATGTTTAAAAAAATATAAAGTCAAAAATTAATGAAGCAATTTTTTTCTAATTAAAATGAAGCTTGATTTTTTTCATTCGAAAGATTTTTTTCTCATTATTTCTCATCCCTAAAAATCTAATAAATGTTTTTTCTTCTTCATGTTCGGATTACTGTTGATTAAAAAATGTAATCATTTTTAGTTAAATTAAAGCTATTTTACATAGTTTGATGCTAGAAAATAAAATAAATATAAAGACCTGTGAATATTGCTACGTCAGCGATGATTGATAAAAATGATTATGATAATAATTAGATTAGATAAATTATATTCTATGTGCACTAAAATGTTTGACTCTACTTCTTAATTAAAACTATTTCTTAATTAAATTCTATAAAAAGGGTAATATTAACTGAGCGCTATCTTTATATTTTTCAGGATCTAAAATTAAATTTTAATTTTATTATTTATTACATTTAGTTAATTTTACTAGCATTTAATTTTTGTCAATATTAAAAAAAATCTCCATAGTTTTCAAAAAATATCTCTTGATACTTTTCTTAGTTTTAACAATAACTATTGTTTTCTGATTAAAAGAGAAACAAATTGAATAAAATTATAGTTTACAATTTTAACACTGAATATTTTGCTATCAATTTTCTTGAAATAATTTTAACTAATCAATTTCATTAAATCAGTTTAAAAATATATTCTAGGTAGCAAAATAGATCAACTCATTTTTACACCAATAAGGTTTTGTACTAAAATGCAAGTAGTTTTAAGTACAAATGTGCAGAATTAAGTGAAAGATGCGATTTACAAGTATTACAAATTTAATTAATATTTACTAAATAAAGATTAAATATTCAAAATCTTTATGACAATAGTTATATAAAAAATGTTATCTAGTATAGAAAATTTGTAATTTTGGATGTCGTATCATAGTAAAGTAATTTTTAATTGAAATAAGTAACAATGTTTTTAAATGTAGGGATAGAATTATTTTGCCAAATATTATTTAAAGTTTTTAACACCATTTTTTCTTTTAAAAAAATAATCTTGCATATCAATAATTATTTTAATTTCTTGCTTCAACACTTCAAAAGTTTCACTTTCAATGCAGTGCTCGTTCACTTGAGTAATATTCGTAAATAATAAAACTAAATTAGCAAATTTTTAATTTTTAGTTAATATTTTACTCTTTACTTAATTATTTAAGTAATACTCGCTTTTTAGTATGTAATGCTTAATATTGTAATTGTTACACTTCATGCGAAAAAATTTGAATTTTAATAAAATTTATTATTGAGTATTAGTAATATGAGAGAGATAAATAATAATAATAATAATATGGGAAAAGCTATTCTGATTTCCTTTCATTACAAAATATTTATTACCTTAACATTATGGATAAATCATCAATATATTTTAGTTTCAATAACTGCATATAATAATTAAATTACACTGTGACTATTTTAAGAATCATACTATTGAAAAAAATTCAAAAATAACATGACTTGACATTGCGAAGGAATGTGCTAAACTATTTCATCACTATATAATAAAACTTATTTGTTAAATAGTAAATTTATTGAATCACTATATGCAATAATTAACATATTAAGCCTTATTATTGATATGCCACAAGTATTTTTATCTATCTATATAAATCTATGTAAAGATTATTTAAATTTCTAAAATTTTTCTTTAATTATGTTTCCCTTATGTTATTGAAAACAATGTAATCTCAAATGGATTTATAAAAATGTTTTGCATAAATTGAAATAATAATTAACTTGTTCAGTAAAGTCGAAGAAATAGTATATAAATCATTCCTAATTTTTACATAAAGCATACTGCTTGCCTCAAATATAGTCTATCTTTTTATTATTATTTTTTTTCATTTCGTGAAACATGAGCTCTGCAAATACATCATGATGAAAAAAACATATTATTATACATTTAAACATAATTAATATTTTACTTGAAATATTAAATTATTCTGATTTGATAAAATTTATTTTTTATCTCAGACCAAATAAATATCATCAGGAAACTGTAATCACACAGCTTTCACTTAAAATTGAAATTTTGCAACTAATTAGTAAAACGTTTCACATAATTTTTAAAAATATATTATTAACGGAAAAAAAATTCAGAACAAATTACTGTCAAATGCTTTCAGTTATCAAAAACATTTTTTCAAAAATAAACATCAAATTAGCAAAGACAAATTTCAAATACTTTTTCAAAATAATTGCTCTTAAATAGCAAACTGTATTAAAATGTAAACCTAATGTAATGTAATTACCTTAAAATATTTTTCTTAAATAAAAATAAAATATTCATTTAAATTAACATGTAAAATATATAATAAAAACTGTAATAATATGGAAAAATTGCATTTTAAAAATTAAAGCCAACAGCTTTAAATGAAAATATAAAGTAAATGTGAATATAATGTTTTTCGGAGTTCTTTTCAGTCAAGAAACTTTTGTTGAATTTTAAAATATACTTTAGATTTTTTCCCCCGATGTTTTCCTGATTGCACAAAAAAGCTCCTGCTTTGTTCGATAATATTTTCTTAAATGATAAGCATGACACAATGGTGCTTTTTCTTGCCAAATGTCTAGTGAACTTTGGAAAGCAATGTATCGTTCAATATAATTTGCTTAACCACAAATCATTTATTTATTTCAGATGCTTATAGTCTATTGTCTATGGCGTAATTAGACATCAACATTTGGTGCAAGAGACAGAATTGATGACATCCTATATAGTGAGGAACCCAGTGAATGTGTCTTCAAAAACCGAAAGTGTATGGGTCTTCACAGTTTAGAAGAAAAAAAGCAGATCCCCAAACGTAGCATTCCATTCCCAGTGGTATCATTTGACTTGAAGAAGTTGAGACCACGATAAATTTTACGTGTCTTAGTTGTAATCAGCAAACACTGTGAATATTTTCCTGGATCAATATTAAACTCACT
Organism: Latrodectus geometricus; assembly: GCA_026290005.1. NCBI lineage: Eukaryota > Metazoa > Arthropoda > Arachnida > Araneae > Theridiidae > Latrodectus > Latrodectus geometricus. The sequence goes on from JAPDSC010152157.1 coordinate 21,575, forward strand.
ACATTACAATTGCTAAAACAATGTTTTACTTTCTCAGATCATTAATATTATGCTTCCTAGGAAATATTTTAAAACTTCAGATTCATATATAGTAAAATTACAATTCATAAGAAAACGTATTTTCTTCTTTATCTTCAAGCAGTTAAAATTTTACAAAGATCCTTAGCAAGGATTTTTAAATTCTTCAATCTTATGTCTGAGGATCTAGTTTTACTCGTTATGTTCTTATCTTAAGGAACCAGTTTCAAACATTCAGTTTGTCCATGGAAAACAGGGAAAATTTCTAAGAATGCAACATGTCATTATTCATCGCATATCAATAAATAGATTTTCAATGAAATTCTTCTGAAAGTTTTTTTTCCTATAGTTTGAAAGTGTTTTCAGAACTTAAAAGTCAAAGATTTTAAAATTTATATTTATTCATTTCAACACTGATTATATGTTATACTATATAATGTCTCTACTAATGTTTAACGTATCTGAAATAAAAGTTATAAGAAATTGTTAATCATAGTTAATTTGCCTCTAATATTTTTAAACGTTCTATAACCAAAACTATTTTCTGCTTCGAAATTGTGAAAATTAAAAAAATGTAAATCGGCAAGTTATTTAAATATGCTGTTTGCTATATTTTGCACTTTCTCGGAACACTTAAGAATCTACTAACTCCTTAAAAAAACTTTAATCTTGTTTTTTAAATAATATCGACATGAATTATTTTATATTTTTTCTAAAATTAAGTTGTTATACAGTTAACACACTTTTTGTTCATTTTTTATTTTAAAAGCGTTTATACCTTCTAAATTTGAATGAATTTTGATTTAATTTTTTTATTTCAACAAAACTACTTTTTCAAAACTTAAATATTTAATATCCTTTATAATTTAAGTTGTCATTTCAAAGTATCATTTGCATTTGCTGACGATAAGTAACAAAGTGAAACAAATTATCCTTTGGTAATAAAAATGAATAGTTAAAATCTCTCATTACATGATACATAATTTACAATTCTTAATAAAAGACAAAATTTTTACAATTATCAAATACGGTGGTAAGCGAATTTGAATGACATGAGATAAATTCACTATTAATACCAACACATTATCTAGTAAAAAAAAAACTTGTTTTTACTAAAAAATATATTAAAATTGTAAATCGTAATATTGAAATAAATAACAAGAGAAAAGAATAAAAATAAAATAACATTATTTTTTACTTTTGAATGATTGAATTAGCCATTCATTTTAATTATATCTGAAATCTGACTGACTACTTATAATTAATAAAGCGATTAATTTCGATGGAAAAAATTTCCATTTGTCGATTTTGAGTGCATTTTAAAATTTAAATAACTGGTATTTAGTATGCATTATTCCAATGAAGCATTTAAAAATTTCTTATTCTTATGTGCATGCGATAAACGTTAGAAATAACTTTCAACCTATAATTTTGAATGGAATTCGGTAACTTTTCCGTCTCTAAATATGAAAGTAAAGGAATAATAAGTAAACAAATGGAATCTTTAAAAACTATAAGACTCTAAGTAATCATGTGTAAATAGAGAATAACTTGTACTTAATATTTCATAGAGACTTTTGTTTTCCCAGATTCGCTATTTTACATATATACGTAAATAGTATTATTTGCGAGCAATTTTAATGTCAAATCAATAATAAATTGTTATCAATTTTTTCATAACTTGATTTCAAGACATCATTAAAAGGTAATTGTTAATTGTGATTCATTGAAAAATCGGTGCAGCCATTATCCTTTTATCTTTTCATTATTAGGTAAAATGCATAGTATTAAATAACTATTAAAGCAATCCATTAACCTTCATAAATATATATATATATATATATATATATATATATATATACATGAGTTCTAAATTACAAGGAAGAAGAAATATAGAAAAATGCTTAAGAAAATCAATTTTGATTCTTTAAATTGCAAAAATATTAAGGGTATCTAGTTGATCCTATGTGTTTTGATGTAATTTTGGAAGATAAAATGTTTGTCTTAAAAGTTTTCTTAACAATATTCTGTCGTAAACAACGGTGGCTGACAAAGCACAAATTTGGTATAAGTTAGTAGAAAATCTAAGTTAAAAAAACAAGACCAACATCAATAGCCTACAAGCAGTAGTTAAAGAAGGGTAACACTCTTCGATGGAATTTACTGTAACCTCGTAGAACAAAAAAGGACCATTTTTTTTAAAATGCATGCAGCCCAAATTCAGCACTACATGATTTATTTTTGTTCCTGAGATTCCAAAGAATTTAGAAAGTAACTCAGCATGAGACGATGCTTACATCGTAGTAAGCATCGTCCTATATTGAGTAAGTAAAAGTAGCCGCGACATCCTCATTGAATAAGATTCCTATCGACAACTTTCACGATGAGCTCAATAATTTGGTGAAGCGTTGGCACTGATACATCAAAGAAATTGTTGATTAATTTTAAAAGTTATAATTTTAAACATATTGTAAAGATTATGAAAAGATTCTATAAAATAATATTGAATAATATTAAAAAATGAACTACTTTTATGACTAATACTGCAATGATAGAGTTAAAAAATTATTTTAATTTATATACATATTTAGCATTTATGTAAATACAAAGTTTCTTTATCATAAAGGAAAATGTTTAAGCTGATTGAACTTTTCTCAAAATTTTTGCATACTTAAAAATGTCATTTTTAATTCATACAATTTAAATATTTTATTTACAATAATTCTCACAGTTGACAATTGAATGTTAATATAAATTTTAAAAATTCAATAGCTAAAAAAGGTATTTGAGACATTTTTAAAAATAAAAAATTTTCAAATAATATAAATTTTAATTTTAGAGCATTTATCTTTACTAATTTTGAACTTTTAAAATCCAATATTTGACTTAATTTTAATTATTAACTTATTTATCTCATTCTTATTGGAATCATATAGTTTTATTTTTCATAAACTACATGCAAATACATAATTTAATTCTTAAAGTAAGAAAATTAATTTAAATTTTAATTAAGAAAATAAATGTCAATTCATCTTGTATAAAAAATATATTTAAAATTTTAATTATTTTATCAAAAATCTCCAACTATATTTTTTTTAAAAATAACGGAAAATAATTCAATAAATATAATAATTAAATGAAACTTGATTATATTTGCTTCAATTATTAATAAAAAACGTGTTTCGTTTCAAAAAATCATCGTGTTTAGGAAAATATATATAAAATATATATATATGAAATATATATATATATATATATATATATATATATATATATATATATATATATATATATATATATAATTTTTTATGTAAATATTTCTTACAAATAAAATTAAAGTATTTCTGAGAATACATTAAGTCCTTGAAATAACTATTTGTTATTTCACTAACATAACTGTTAAAAAAGTAAAAAATAGAATATTTTTGTAAAAGACAATTTCAAAGAATTAATCATAAAAAAACCTGTACATTTCTGTTTATAGATTATTATTTAGTTTGCATCATTATAAAAAAATTCTATTATATTACTAACATTTATTATTTATTTAAATAAAATGAGGTAATTTTTTTATTTCCTGATTTGCATAGATATTAAGACTTTGTATTACACTACTTACAAGTTATTGAAAAAATACTATTAACGATAAATATTGACATATTGAAATAAATTTCATCTGAAATAATTTTGTAGTAAATAAAAATAAAATAATAAATAAAGATAAAATTTTAAGAATAATGCTTTATATTCGTCATTTATTATATGTTGATAATTAATAAGTTCCAAATAGTTTGCTGTTCCTCCAGTTTGCTGTCAAAACTTCAAGTTTTTAACCTACAATTTATTTTATATTTATGTTTCGCTATATTTTTGATAATGACTCGTGAAATGTTCGCAACTTTAACTATGAATTTTGACCTATATTATTCAATATTTTTATATTGATTCTGAAAATAATTTTAGTTAAATTTTACCCTATTAAGATTTTTATTCAATAAGATATTTGAGTATTAGAATATCTTGAAAAATTATAATATAATTTTGAAAAATTAAACAAATTGTAGAATAAATGCAAAATATTTATAAGTTGTTTATTCAATTTTATTTTATAAAGTGTATGACTATAATTAAACAATAGTATCAATCATATTTAGAGAATATGAAACTTTTTCCTCAGAAAAAATTTACTTATTTTCTAACGCAAATGAATTGCTAAATAAATGTTTTAAAGCATCTTTCAAAATATTGCCTAGTAGACAGTATGAATCATTTGTAACTTTAGTTGGAATGGTCACCATAAATGCGATAACGACATCGTTAATGGTTTGCCACCAATCATCACAATTTATTTAATGACAACATATTTCTTTAATGATGGTATTAAGTTCAATGTGGAAAAGGTGATACTCCTTATCACGCAATTTCTTTTACGTTATTATATAAATTGATACTTTTTTCTCTTAAACAATTCATTATGTGAAAAGCGATGAAGCAATAGTTATTCTTTAGTGGACTTAAATTGATATAAGCTGATTTTAATAGATGGTCCTGAATTTTCTTCAGAAATTTGTCCGTATCTACAGCTCAATATATTTATTTCATGAGAGGTAAACTAAGAGAAATTAAAGCGTAATTTTCGAAGATATTTTGAAAGAAATTCGGTCAAACATTAATAAGGCAAAAAATGAGATTATATGTTTAGCTTTTATATTTTTCTATGCACATGAATAAATTAAATTCAATATCAATCTATTTATATATAAATAAAGATAAAAATTATTAATAATATATGATAATTAGAACATAAATTTTTAACAACCAAAATTTTTAAAAAGAAAAATTTAATTCAAATATATTATCATTCTTTTTTAAGTATTAAAATAATAATTTCTCTCAATGTGGAACTAAATTTTATTGTTTTCCATTCTCTGAAAAGAAAAAAAACGAATTACAGAGTAGAGTTAATTTCCTATTTAAATTTATTTATGAACTGTTTTATTACAAATAAAATCATATCCATAAACGGAAAAAATGCACTATAATGGCATTTAAAATCTTTGTAAACACGATGTAAATTTAAAAATGAATATGTAAATATGCATGAATATACATATATAATAAAATATAAAACATTTACTTCTGGATTCTTTAATTACTATACACTTTTAGTAAAGAGTTAGTAAATCAAATAAAATTACGATAAGAATTTTACTGTAATACTATTCAGTTTATTTTAAGCTTAATCTAATTAAAAGCTCATATTAACTATCTTAATTATTTAATACAAATTTTGAAATTTATTTTTCTATATTTTCAAATACAAGATTAAAATTTTTAGCACACTTTATTCCTATTAATGAATATAACTAATTTTATTCTGTTGATCACATTTTCAAGATTTCAATATTTAAGAATAAACAAAATTACTTTCGTAACCTTATGTAGTAGATTATGAGGAAACGGATTTTTTGAAACGTTAAAAATTCACAACATTTATTAAAATATTAAAACGCTTGTAAGTACTGGAATTTACAAGGTATCTAGAAATTTCTGTAATATTCTTTATTCTTTGATAAAGCAAGTTTTAGTTTTTGAAACAATGAAATTATTTTTTTAATGCAAAAACAAGCATAAATCTGCTTCTTTTACTATGTATGCATTACTGGATTCAAATTAGTTTAACTGTTTGCTGGTTGTTTAATGTCTCATGCGGGGAAAGCTAAATTTTTATCAAACAGGCTCGAATAATTGATCATTATTTTTGCTTGTATGAAACATATCATCGATAACTAAATTGTACTGAAAAATTAAATCACTCATTATTAATTTATGTTACAAAATCCATACCTTATTAGTTTAAGTCAGAATAATTCATTCATTATCAGTTAAAATCAATTACCATTAAATAGACTTTCAACATAATTTATTACATAATTTTTCAACGGTTTCCTTATGAGCTAACACATGCAAAATTATATAAATATTTTACAGAATTTCTGCAACATTTGATGATTGGAAAAATATAATCTACAGGAATTTACAAGTAAAGAAACCATTTTATTTTAGTCTGCGTTTTTGCATTAATTTAAAGTAGCTCCTTCTGAATAAAAGTAAATAAATTACTTAAGTTAAATATGAATGTTTATAATTACAATATATATAATTATATATTATAATTACA
>JAPDSC010152157.1:27783-47766 GCA_026290005.1 Latrodectus geometricus
TGTTTGCAACAAATAATTAATTATTATGTCTATCTAACTATAAAGAATTAAAACATATTTCCTGCCCTTCTAATACCATATATGACTTTCAACAGAAAACTAATATCTATTTATTGAAATTTATGGAATGCAATGTCTGAAAAGTAATTTTTATGTGAATATACATAATTAATTAAATAAGAAAAACGTTCATAATATTCACTATTATCATGTCATATGAAACAGAATTGCGAAGCAACAAAAAGCAAGATACTCTCACTGATTTTAGTTTTTCTAGAAGTTATATAAATAGCATTTATCAGGAATATATAGATAGAAAATAAGGTAACTCCGGAAATGATCGTATTCTCTAGAGAAAATTAGTAGATTCTTCTTCTGTTTTTCTCTACACTACTGAATATTATTAACAATTCTAACATAACAAATTTTTCTACCATAATGTTTATTTTATGAAATCATAGTACAAAATTAACAAGCTCATCAAAAAAGCTGAAAAATCAGACCAAGATAAAGAAAAAGGAAAATGACAAAAAATAACACATTAGAACAGAAATTCCTTTTCAATCACCAATAATTCCGATGTAATTAATTTCAAGTATAAGTACAATCTAAACAAATTTAGATGGGACAATAATCATTACTTATATCATAAAGTTTTGAATATTAAATGGTATGTAATTTTTCTTTTATTCACCAACAAGTGTAATCATACTTTTAATTTTTTTGTATTTGTATTAAAAACATATCACAAGAAATTATAAAGTTGACACTTATCTAGATACATGTTTGACGAAGCATTCTTACATTCATTCCTCTAACTGTTCAAATTTTAGTTATTTTTGACTTATGATCAATAAACGCTTCATCTGCCAAATTTTAGCAACAAATCTTAAAAAAGACATATTTTAACGAGAAATCTTACAGTATATATTGATTTGTAGTAAAATTTTTCTGAAAAATCTGAGCTAGAAATACAGAAAACTGATAAATTTCTATTTAATCAAAAATGTTTTTAATGTCACACATCACTGAAATCAATCTCTCTTATATCTTTAAAACTTTAATAAATAACAAAAAAAAATACATGAAAATTCAATATAATTTTTTTTAAAAAAATGAAAAATTATAAATTTTAAGAAATAGTATCCGAATATTTTTTAATAATATATAAATTTATCGTACATATAATGTAATAATTCATTGGATCATAATAATTAAAATTTTAAATATTCAAAAATTCATAAAATTTAAAAAACTGCTTTTTGATATGAATAGTTTTTTTCTTTTCAGCTAATTCAATAAATATATTATAAATAGGATTTTAAAAATAAAAACATTTATAGACATATTTTAGTTTCTATGCTATAAATATATGTATGAATTTATATTCATTATATTAATAATTTTAAATATGATTTTATGTCATTTGTTAAAAGAGATTACAGGAAGATTACAGAAGTTTTTATTAAAAGGACTGAAATTACAATTAAATTTATTTTCAATATTTTCGTACTTTTAAAACTAATTTAAGGTCATTTTATACACACTTAGGTTCATGTTTGCTCATGTTCTTACTTCTAGTTAAAAGTTATTTTTCATTCTTAAGTCCCAGGTATACACCATTCACAAAAACTAAACTTAATGAGAAACAATGTAATCCATGTTGTTTTTTCTTCTTAAAGCTTAATAAACGAAGCTAATTATTTTAAATTAAAACGTTTTTTTTATGATTTGAGTATCACTAACTTTTTGTGTCGTTAAAGAGGATTTTTTATAGTGACAAGTACGTGATTATTGAAATTCTGAAATTAAAAAAAAAGTGAAATTCATGTGTAAATATGTTTTTACCAAACTAAGTAACAGTAATAATGTGTATTTTTTCTAATTGTGCTACGTTTCAGTAACTTAGATTGTTTCTTTCCTTAAAAAATATTTAAAAATCAGTTTGTTACTTTTCTGTGGAAAATTTTATAATAAATTCATTTCTTCATATTGCACAATTAAGTATTTATGTAATTTCCTTTTACAATATCACTTAGTAATAATATTATATATAAGTTTAGGATCTAATACTAACTCTTCATTTGTATGTTCTAGAGTTATTCATAAATCTCCCTGCATTAACTAAAAAATAATAATTAAAATAACTTGTTATATTCCCATACAATATATTGCTTTAAAATATTTGTTTAAAATTCAATTGGGGATGTTGAGCATCTGGTATAAATTACAAAAACAAAATTTAATATTTTAATATATTTCATAATGAACTGATACAAATGAAAAATTATAATTTTTTTATTGCAAATAATAAGAAACATGTTCCATTTCAAAATTTTTATTCTGGAAAATTAAATTGATTAAAGCATTGAATTTTATTAATTGTTAATGAAAATTACATTATGAATAAATTAACTTTGAAAACTCGTAGTATAAAAATAGTATCTAATAAATATAGAGATTTGCTAAAAATATTTAAAATGTAAAAAACTGGAAATATTAAATTGATTGAAACATTTTTTATTAAAGCATTATTAATAAAATTGAATTTAGAAATAGATTATGATAGCAATCATTTTAAAAAATTGTCTTTAAATTAAATATTGTAGTAAATTTATTTCTATTTCTCTTACTCTTTCTTTCTCTCTTTTGTCAACTAGAAGAAGTATTTTATCCAATTTCTAGTACTTTAATTTGCCAGACTGACAATGATATAGCTTATAAATAAAGAGAAACAAAAGCACATACCTTAAAATTTAATATTCATTGCCTAATATGTAATACAAGTTAGTGAAATAAAGTAATTAAATATAATTAATATAATCATACTCATAAATAACTCATAAAATCGTAAAAGAGTTTTATTATAAATTTGTAAGTAGTATATAAACAAAAACTTTGATAAAAGAATATAATTTGATAATATAGATTTTAAAATAATTTCATTTGAATATCTTACAAATATCTCATAAAAAACTAAATATATGGCTTAAAAGTATTTTTAATTTAATTAAAATAATTTTTATTTCACAATAAACTTAATAAGATATATCAATATTTCTTAAGCATTTTTCTAAAACAACCCTGATTCACAGGTTCTAAATAAAGTCAAACTTATTAATTTTTATTAATCAAACTTTTTCATGTGAAATATGAAAACATTCATATTCAATCTTTTTTCCGAACTATTCGTACAATTTAAGAATCAATAATATCGTGAAGAGGCTACTTAAAATATGTAGAAATCCTTATGAAACAGACAATTTTCTTTTCTATTCTGTAAACCTTCAAATCTCAAAGGAAAGGTGTATTAGTTGAAGAATATTGATATTTTCTTAAATGTCTCTTACAGTTTTCTTCGTGTGATTCCTTGGTGTTTTATCTCGTATAGCCACATAAAGCTTATTGTGAATGAAACTTTAATAAATATACATATCAAAAATAAATTTAACAAATTCTTGAAACATTTTTTACCCTTGTAGGCTGGATTTTAAAATTATGGCATTTGATAGTGCCACTGTAACACAAAAAACAACAAACTCTTATCGAACTCTGCAAACTCTTATCTACTGGAATGGCTTAATTACAACCACACTATCAGTTTTTATTATCTCCGATACATAAAAAATTGGCATCATCTCCTTCCAAGATCTCCTATAGAAGATACCAGGATTTCTAGAGCTAGAACAGGGTCGTTTCCAACTAATGTGTTAGTAAACTGATTCAATTTATGCATAACAGACTAATGCATATGTGGTATTGCTGAAATTATTGATCCTTATTACTTGAGTTCCTTCCATACAAGCATTTACGAAAGCTCCTTTACCAAGGAATTGGTATTGGAGCATTTTCCTTCTCTTGGCAGTCTTAAACTGCCCCTTAGATCCTTCTAATAAAATCCTATGTATTACTGTTTATATTGTGTAATCCTGTGTTCAATGTTGTTTGAACTATCAATATGATTGTATCAATTTATCAAAAGTTATTAAATGATGTTATGTTTTTTCAATGTGAGCTAAAATTATTCTATATTAGAGCTCCAAAAGTGTTTTTTGTCATAGAGTACTACATGAAAACTTACGTACGATAAAACAATATATAAATATATGAACTTATGAAATATTGTACTTTAATCACATTTCAGATAACATGTTCACTAAATTAAAGTTTTTATTAAATAATTTCAATATTTCGTGTTTCTTTTTTCATTTTATTTTTTATACGTAAGTACCAAAAAAAAACAATAAATGCATTAAAAAGTGTGAAATGAACGATAGTTAAATTCTTAATAAAACTAATTTCAATGCAACTGTTTTTTAACTGAAAGACATTAAAAATATAACTCCGCCAAACTAAAACCTGAGCAGAAAACACTAAACATTCAACATTCCAACAGTTTAGGAATGACTATAATAATAAAGAAAATGATCTTGCAATATATAACATGTCATCGCACACAATTCAAAGACGTTAAATAAAGTGAAATACAGTGCCAATTTTTTAAATTAAAAGTTTATAAGAAAATTCACAAAATTTTGCTATAATCTCCAATAGCAATGCTCTTATGAAACGCCTTAAATATTTTTGTTAGAAATTTAAAACTCAAAATGAAGTTGCAATGTATATTTTAATATTAATTTCTTACCGCATTGGTACAAATATTAAAATTCTGGTTTTGTTCCCAATTCTGCGAAATGCTAAAAAATAAAAATTTAAATTCGTAACCGTATTTCTTTCATAACGACAGTTTATACAATCGTGGAAAAAACACATCTCAATCTGAAATTAAAAGCAAGAAAAATATATTTTAGAAGCAAGAAAAAACTATAAATATTTAAAGCCTCAATTTAAGGTTTTAAAAAATTGGATATTTACATTTAAGCACATTCCACGGTTTAAGAATTTTATCGTGTAAAAATGTAAAAAAATTCTAAAACAAGAGATTTAATAACTCTGTTAATGAGTAATAAATTTATATTTTTTGTCCATTCATTACATAATGTGTGTTTCATTCTTTTTACAAAAATTTCCTTTAAGAAAAATCGAATAATAATTATGGTATTTTTTTTATTTAAATTGCGTTAAGCACATAGGTTTTATTTTTATTTTTGTGTTGCATTTTTTATTAAAATAAATATAAAAGGTCACATCTCTAATTCATAATAAATTTATAAAATTAGAAATATTCTTTCTGTATATATAAGTGTCATTGGTTTTAATACATTTTTTTTATGAAATCGATCAGACAAATGTGATATGTGTTATTTAAATTGTGTTAAACGCAAAATTTTTTATTCATTTTTATGAAATTGAATGGTTTAGCAAAACAAATATAAAAAATATACTCTTAATGCTGAATAAATTTAGAATTTTTCTTTTTGGATATTAATCATAGAATGTGTCTCATTATTTTTAATAAAATTGTTTTTCAAAAAATTTGATAAGAATATTTTTTTGATTTAAATTAAGCTAAACAGAAAATTTCTTTTCCATTCCTTTTTGTATCTTTTATGAAACTAAAAAATACAGGGTGATTCTAAATTATTTTTACAAATTAAGAGGGGTGATAATACTCATCTATATATGCAATAATTACATAAGAACATAGAGTCGCATTCCACTCTGAGAGGAAGAAAAAAAGGAAAGTAGAAACGCACACACATCAAGAATCTATCACGAATTTACCGCATGTAAATTTCCACATAGAAGAAGCAGCATTTTGCTCTCAGAAGGACAATGTCTACTCTGATTGGTTATCGGAGAAAACCAATCAGAGTAGACATTGTCTTTCAAAACGGCGCAACGTCATCGCTTCTGTATTATTTGGATAACATCATCCGAAAATTCTCTTGAATGCTATATTGCACGATTGATTGGACATAGGTCTACACAGCTATGTTGTACTATGGTTCGTGACGCGAAACAAGTGATTCATCACTGTCATACGAACAACATAATTCTGACATCATTTCACTTGCAGCAGTGCAATGAGATAAGAACGATGGGTTACGCTAATATTCTTTCTCGGTCATACTCAGAAACTTGCTCGAAAGACTTTCAATGTCTTCCACGAGGCATAGTTAAACAAATAAACAAAATAGAAAATCAAGTGAAAATTCAATTGCCGTATTTTAAATAAACAATTTCTCTCTCTCTCTCTTTATAGCGATTGTAGGTGGCATTACAATCACCCGATGTGTGCGTATAGGCTGCAAAGCTGATTGTTTACACATACTATTACTGCAAAAGTCTGATGTAAATTTCACATGATTTGTATGCTTCCTTCATTTTTGTTTGGAGCATGTATATAAAGATATATTAATATACATGGAGTAAAATATAAGCAAACTCTGAAATGTATCACTATATTACTTTTAAATTCATTCAAACCTGATGATTAAGATGATAAGGTTATCTAATTGTTGTGATTAGCATTAGCTGATTTAATTTCTCCTTCAATCAAATAAATTTTAATGACGTTTATAATAGATTTCAAATAGAGTGCTATTTTTTTCTTTTTAAATAAAGAGAATAGCAAAAGGTTTTCTATCTAAGCTTTACAAGAATAAAGAGCAATAGAACTGTTATCATGTACATTACCTGAATAGAAAATAAGGCTTCAGCATTTAGGGTAGATTTATTAACCTTTAAAATAGACCACAAGGAGAATAAAAGTAAAAATATTCCCCACTTATTTGAATCCTCTCATGAGATACTTCCTCTATTTGAAATCTACATTCGGAAACATTAGTTTGTCTCCATAAATATTTCTTTTCTTTTCATTTCTTTCGCAATGTTAAGTGTAACACATATTTCCTTTCCTTTACATTTCCTCATGTTTAAATTACGATATTTTCAGACTACTTAAATGCTTGTATATTATTGTTAAAATATGTTATAGATACATATCTGCTATATATATATATATATATATATATATATATATATATAAAGTAAATATTTATCTTTTAATCAAGAAAAAGACCTTAATAAATTAACTGGAAATTTTATCTAAAAGCTTTATATTTCAAATTTATCATCTCTACAAAAGATTTCTACAGAACATCTCTACAAAAGTTTAGTTTTTTTTTTTTCTTTTTAAATTTGTAATTGTTAGTGAATGTGATTAAGTGTTTTCGTTGTATTCTAAAAATTACTATATATACATATATATATTTCTATTCATTTATTTAATTACTCATAAAAAGAGACAGTCTCAATATTGTATTTCTTACAGAATTTTTTTTAAATAAACTAGACTAAACAAACATTTCCCTTCTTTATTACATTAATTATCCCATTTTATCATAACTCTCTATTTGTTACCATTTGCAAGTCTTAATAGTATAATTAACAAGAAATGTGCATTAAAATTCATAATTGCATTTTTGTCATATGTCTTCTGTTTCCTAATTTCTTTTTTTGCTTTTTCAAACAGAATAAATATTTGAAAAATACAAAAATAATATATTAATTTAAGGTATGACTAAACACATCTTTTCAATATATTTAAAGATTACTGAAACTCTGAAGCTACTGCCTTCAATTAAATTTTATGCATCAAAGGTTGTATTGGGCATTTTTTTTTATATTTATGTCAAAGCACATAAACACATTTTGATCACTTTCACATCAGAATCTGTTCTATATTTTTATTCATTGCTAAAATTTCATTTAATGATTTAAATTACACTACGGATATTTATTTCAAAAAGCTAAATCATGAATTTGGTTGTAATTTGTCAAGTTTTTGAAAGCGAATTCAATAATAGACTGTTAAATCACTGAAAACTTTTCTTCATAGCAAGTATAATATACTCAAGAACATTATACTCCAAAATGAGTGGCAACAGTTTTAGAAAATGGTAAACTTTTTCTTATTTATTTGACATCTCAAAGTATACTATTAAACAAAGTTTTATATCATTTTTAAAAAATTTTAAACATAAGAGATTTTGATTGAATATGGTATTTTAAAATAAAATTTTTAACTAAGGAACAGTAAGAGAATCTACTAGAAAACCATATCCACATATTCATTTGAAAAATATTTCTCAATCTGTAATTCAAATTTAATTTTATGTTTTTATTTCAAATTTTTAATCTAAAGCGATACTTCGTAGAACAGCATATTAAAATTTCTCACTTAAAAAATTGCTAATTTCAGAATTAAATCTACTGAAAGGAAAAGTATACAAATAAGGCATCACAGCAGCTATCGCAAAACTGGACACGTTATTAGCAACTTGTTTGGTCTCACGAAGCAAAGAAAAGTTTTACAAGAAAAATTCTATAATAGAGAAATGAGGTAGCATATTGCACACTGGAGCCCCTTTAATGATGCAATCAATGAGAGCTTGCATGCAGAATGGCACAAAACCATGCTTTTAAAAGAATCCTGGTTCCTTTAACCACATATAATGATGGTTGCATTCGTGTATAGCAACATCGTGAAAAACGCACATTGAAAATCTTCGAGGTTCTCATACTAGCTTATCACTCGTAATGATGGTATGCGATGCATATAGATATATGTCTCAATCACATTTGTTGGCCTTCATGGTATTTTGATACACAGTTATTATAGTTGCCTTCACAGTTATTATAGTTGCGTATAGTTTGTGTCCCAAGCCTTTATTTGAGCCTTATTAAAATTGTGTTTCATACGAATAATACATGCATGTTGAGATCCTGCTGATCTTGTTTGATACAAAAACTATTTGGCTCTCACAAATCAGAATACCCTTCTCTGAATCTCACAAAAATAGAAAAATCTAGTCAATGGTTGAAGTTACTGTCTACCACACAGGAAAATCACTATGATTGATGAACTGTAGCTTCATGTTGAAAATGACCAATTATATCTGTACATGTGATTCAATTTGTTTCAGTTAATATTAAGGAGCTTATATGCTGTTATTGTGACCAGATGTAGCTGTTTAGAATAAAGATTTCTCAAAATTATGTCATCAAAAGACTTCTTGAAAATTTAATCACTAGTTAATTTCAGAGTATTTGCATAAAAATATATTTTCTTTATTTAGATTTCATCTTGGTGTAGCGATTCTAATGGTGAGAAGTTCATGTATAGAAATAAATTTCAGGAATGTTATAAGAACTTGTTTTCCTGGAAAAGCAGTAGGACTGTGCTTCTGATATTAAATATCTCATATTATTTTTCAAATAAAACTCTTTGTATACTTGTTTGTATATCCATGTCTTTATTATTAACATGAAATATGTCAATGCCATAATCTTGCTTAAAATTTAATGAAATAATTAATTTATTGAAAAAAAACACTTGAATTGTACGAAATATATAATCATTAAACTTATTAATTTCTTGTTTACTTTATGTGAATTTCTTTTATATGAGATTGTTAATCAGTTAAAAAAATACTTTATATCCTTCATTTATTATTAAAATGAAGAAACTGCGTATTAGAATCATTATTTCTACGAAGTTATTCATCTAAAAAATAACGTATTAGTTTCAAATGAAATGGCGAAAACATTTTTTAATACTCTTCTTTGTTCCCTCCAACATGTGTACGAAGCTAAAAAAAATGCACGGATAGAGAAAATTCTTTTAATAAAAAAAATTAAGTGCTAAAATCTTGTGAACAATGCTAAATGTTGTGGAAAACATCATGCTTGCTAACTAAAAGTGACAAAATGGTGGTCATAAACTCTGCCGCGATTCAGGAAAAAAGTCGTTTTCATGCTTAATAAACTTCTCTTTGTATCTAATCAGAATATATATTAACTCAAAAGTGAATTTGAATCATTATTTTCTATAAGAATTAGGAGAATGGTCAGTAATAAAAATTGGTACAATGAGTTTTGAGTGCTTAATTTCTAGAATCACCAACCCATGTAAGAACCTTGACAATGCTAATATGATAGTTCTTAGTCTTTTAACAACATATTCTAAAGTTTTTGTTTTTATTTTTTCAAATAATAATAGATTTTAATTTTTAAATCTCTAAAAATATTTAAATTTTTTAAATGATATTATTACTTACATATATTTGCTATATAATTTGAAATATTGTGTAAAATAATAATTTGATACACTAAACAATATATAATTTTAATTTATAATTAACTCTTTCATTTTAGTAGAAGATTATTCAGTTTAAGAAACTATAACGTATTTGAATTTTACAAACAATATGCATGTATATATGCTAGCAGAAAATATAAGTTTGAAATTTTTCAATGAATAATAATCTTTCCTTTATGGAGATAAAAGATTTTTTAATTTAATGAAAAATGCTAAAATTATTTAAAATGTTACAAATCACTAACAATTTTTATAGAAAAGTGACGCTAATAATGATTTATTTCCCAAAACTCATAAATCTATTTCAGATCTATTCTCAAACACCCATTATATGGCTTATAACATCACTACAGATTTATAAGTCATAATATGGTAATAAAATGCCCTAAAGTCAGTGATTGTTAAAAAGAGTTAGACAATATGAATAAAAAGAAAATATAAAAAAAATGTTCAAAATATGCCATCTTTGGCATGAAACACTAATTAACGTGCCGGAATCTATTTAAAGTCTCACACGTGCTAATTTTCTTTCTTTCTTGACAAAGAATTAAAAATTATGTTTCCTTATGCCCATGAATGGATTTGGAATAATATTATTCATAAATGTGGTAGAACTATATAAATGCAGTCTACATGAAGAGAAATAAGCTATCATTCATCATTTCCAAAAACAACAATTTAAAGCTTTTAGATTCAAAAACTTTTTGGTTAAGGAAATGTAAACAATTAAATATTAAGAATAAATGCATAGAAAAGTTATTAAGCAATCAATTTATTAAAAATTTACTTAATTTAAGTATTGCTTAGAAAATATGATTTAAAATCAGATAACATTTCTTATCTCAACCTGGTATCTCCAAAAAGTGAGTCTTCCTTAAGATTAAAAAATTGTAATCTAAAATAATGAATATTCTTCTAGAAGTAAAAGAAAAATTATTTTAGCCATAAAGAGATCAAAAGACTTTTCCAAATTTTTTTACTGAAAAAATAGTAAGTCAATAAAAATAGATAAGCAAAGAAAGACTTTTGTTTCTTTGAGAAAAATAAATCAAAACTTTTCTCGGAATAAAACTGATACTTTAAAATAAAAGAAAAAGTTCTAAGAAAAGAGAAATTAAAAAATCAGGAAAAGTATTTCGTCCGGAAATTGATGATGAGAAGCAAAAATTACTAAAAACAGGATAAGTTAAATTATGCTAATCAAAAATTATAAAAAGTAATTGAAGAAATATTCTAAGCCCAAAATATAAATTGCATGCAAAGTCGGAAAATTTCAAAAAGCCTTGAACAATCATTTTCCTTTGAAATTTTTTCTCAATTTTTTTAGCTTCTTAGAGACAATTCTTAGTTTTTACAAATTTCTTTTAAAATTTGAAAAAATTAAAATTTAAAGTACGTATAATCATTAAGTAAGATAGTAGGGCACTAATTTCAAATAAATTATCGTTTCTAATTTTTCATATTCCTAAATATTTTATCCATTATCTTTTGAGGAATTTTATGCTAAAAGAAAATATTTTTTCTAAATATTTTGCAAAAGATCAAGAGATCAGTTTTAAAATTTCATTTCACATCAATTCATTTTAAATTAAAAATTGTTGTCTGAAATGTATTCCCTGCATAGAGCTGCTTTTTCTCTCGTGTGAATAAATCTCATGAAAAAAATGAGAATGGTTTTCAATTATTTTCACGTATCTAGTTGTAATATTTGGTAATTCTTTAACTATTCTAGTTTACATTTCGGTGTATTTATTTGATGATTTACGATTTTTTATGAGGAATTATGTTTAAGACTATTTTTAATTTAAGGACCTTTTATGAGATCCTAGGAGTGCTTTCAATGCACTACAATAAATTTTATTGGAGTCTTTATTATCATTAATAATAATGATCCCTATATGTAATTTATCAGCTCTAAAAAATCCTTGTGTGAAATCACTAAGATATCCTACCAAATGGAAGCAAAGTGTTTTACTTTTAAATAATTAATAGATAAAAAAAGTATATAATATAAGTAACAGGTATTTAGACGCATAAATTACTCTCTATATTTTAATATTAAGGACTAATTATAAGTGTTTTCAAAGTATTATGATAAACTTAATTTTGCATATATACTAATATTACTATTAATTTTAATGATCAGTATACGTAACGTTTCTGCTCTTAAGAGATTATGCGAAATTCATTAAGATGCCTAACCCAACGCGCGAAATCTAAATTACTTACCTTAAAATAATTGATAGTTTGTAAGTAAGATAATTTAGATGTATATGAATCACTATCTTAAATTTAAGATATTTTATGATTCCCAGGAGTGTTTTCAAAACATAATGATGAATTTTATTTATTACATTATTAATATCAGTTTTGATGATTATTATATGTAATTTATCAACTTCAAAATAGTGTATATGACAGACACTGAGATATCTTCCGGAAGGAATGCCAAACTTTTCCCTTTGATTTAGCTGATAGTTTCCAAGAATAGATAATTTTTTATATGAACATACTATTTATAAGCTGATAATGATCAAAAAGAGTTTAAATGGCTATTTTTGTCTCTCTTATGGAAGGATATGAAATTACCCATAGCAAAAATGGAAATTGGTAAAGTATTTCTAAGGTAAGGTCAAAATACTTGCAAACTGTTTATAGTTATAATCAGGAATCCCATTAAATATTATTTTATATATTTATGCACTATCTTATCTTATATTATGCAATTAAAAATTCCATATTTAAAACTCTTTTTCTTGTTCTAGAAATAAATATCATTTAGATAGTTTTTCATGACAATATTTTTGGTATAAATGCCCAGAAATTGACAGTTGAATATTGTGTGAAAGCGTGTAAATATTCAATAATAGGACTTTCAACTTAATGCTCTACAGGAAGACTTTTCATTGATAGTAAACCTTTACCACGTGACACAGTCAAATTTAGAAAATTTACAATCAACCCCTTCAAAGAATGAATATTAACAAAAATAAGAATAATAAAGTTGTGTTATGGTATGTTTCATAAATATGTATTACGTTAAAATTGATTATGTATATTATAAGCGATGTTTATTCATAACCTCTAATAAACTCGGTAAATGTTATAAATTATTGAATATTTATCACTTTTACCGAAACAATAATAAAATCTCCAACTCGTAATGGGGAATGTAATAAATTTTGATTATTTTGTAGCGAAATGATTTCTCATTTGAAAAAATAAAATGTTCCAGTAATATTTATCATTTCGTTCTTTAATACTTAAAGTAGCGTCATGAGGACATAAAAAATATTTCAGTTTTAAAATCTAAAAAAACAGCGAAACTTTTGTACGTTTTTTTCAGTAGATGTTTCAAGATATATATTTTAGATTATAGCATATATCATATAATATTTGTCATAAAAGGTGTTGAAATATACAAAATGATGGAAGTCACTGAAAATAGAATAAATCATATCTTAATATTTCACAGTAAATACATTATTTTTATCTAAACAATTTAAAACTCTAAAATAAATATTTAGAACTTATAGATAATTTGACTTCTTCTTAACTAAAGGATCTGGATAAAGAATACAATTTAAATTGTTGAAATTTATAACAAAAAGTTATTTATCAAAACAAACTAAACATATTCTGAAAAGGTATATATTTGTATTTATTTATCAATTTACTTATTTATGTACACTAGACTATGATGACATTAAGAATTAGTTTTCCAGATTTTTACAATCTTACTTATCAGATTTGCACTCTTCCTTGCAAAAATACATGCCCATTAATATCTTTGACTTTCAGAAAGATGATTTTCTAACTCAATCTTGAAGTGATTTTGTTTTATTTGAAAAATTTTAAAGCAAAATAAAAAAATTTTCACACTATGAACTAATATCTGGAATAAGAAAATTTTCCTCGTTTTGTTACTAAAAGTTAAATATTTCCGCATAGGATTTCTAATATCATGGATAATAAATTTCGTAAATCACTTCTTGGTCTGTCTACAACTGTTACTTATAGTCTTCTTTTTTTCATTGTGTCACCAATATTACCAAAAGAAAATTTAAATTTGAAACTTTCAAAGTCATTTTTTTGCCTGTGATTCAAAACTTTCTACAGCCATTTTTCTATATTTTCTTGCTTATTTTTGATAAGTTAAAATATTTGTATGATTAAAATGGATCTTACTTCATATTCTCATTCGAAATCACAAAATTACTTGCAGATAGACAATCCTTTAGCAATGGATCATTAACTTTCACATTAGAATTATTTTCTATTTGGTACATTAGACTATGATGTATCTAATAGAATTATCTTTTAAACTGCAACTGATTTCATCAGAATTGTTAAATATTTCTATTAAAGCATGAATTTCTTCTTCGTTTCTGAGATAGTTCATGGAGTCATTTATGAAGAGAACATTTATTCACTTTAAACATTTTAAAGCCATTCCAAGTATTGTTTTATAAGGAATGCACTTCATACCTTCATGAGTGACATGTTTTTTATAAATTGTACAAAAATTATATTTCAGACAATTTATTAGTTTTGCTTTTAAAACTAATAATTCAGCAAATTTTTAACATCCTGGTAAGCATGCTGAACTGATCTTAAAGTCTAGCTGTGCAAATCCAGTTACGTTGTACAAGCTTTATTCACTATCTGATTACTGAACACGAGATCATATTTACTTTAAAGTATACTGAAAACTCTAAATATAAAAAGTAATCATCCAAATGGAATGCAATTTCTGGATGTTTCTTTTAGAAAATTACCCTATAGAATTTCGTCACGTTGTCTTGATATTTAAATATAAATTTAAAATCATTATCTGTTGCAACTGCATGTTAGTTAGATCGACTTGCATCTTGAGCTCTTTTTTTTTAATACTATTGGTTTAATATATCGTTTCTTGGGTACCTTTGAATTCTTTTGACAACTTCCACAAAAGTTTAAGTAAGTCATCATTGTCTCACTAGTAATCTTTTTATATTCTTTTGAAGTTCTTTTAAAATTCTACCCAAGCTAATAAATAAATGGGCTTCATGAATTTTGGTTACTAGTTCTATAATAATGGAAGTACTAGAGAAATCATGTGAATCTAAAGTCAACAGAGATGCCCACACAGTCTACGAACTCGTGTTGCTTAGCAATGGCGTGAGTCATGAGAGTAGTCAAGCAGTTAAACAAACTTAAATTTTGTAAAAGTTATGGACTTTCATTTCATTCCTCATCACTCATTAGGATTTTTAAATACTAGCCAAAAATGGGATAAATATTCATTAATTTATCGCGTTTACTAAGTTAAGAGGTGATTATGAATAATCCCCAATAATTATACATAATCTCCAGTTTTTACATTTATCATTATAATTTCCTTATGTAGCAATGTTTGGGATACTTTTTAAAGTAGGTTTGAAAACAATTTTCCCAAATAATTCTGTTTAATACCTTAGAACGAAAGAAAAAAATCCATTCTTAAGTTGAAACAATAAACAATGCTTCTTAGTGAAATAGAATATGATCAAATGTGAACAATAGTGAAATAGAATATGATCAAATCTGAAAATTAATGATCCATTGCTAATTGACTGTTTACTTGCATCTAATTTTGTGAATTATAATGAGAATGATGAAGTGATCCATTTTAATTAGACAGATATTTTTAGGTAGGCAAGAACAATAAGAAAATATATAAAAAATGGTAAAATTTTAAAATTATATGCAAAAAAAAAGTTTTGTATGTGTTGAAAGTTTTATATCCTAAATTTTCTTCTAGTAACATTGATGGCACAGTGAAACGATAATTACCAATTGTAAATAGAGCATGAAGTGATCTGCAAAATTATATTAGCGATGATGTTAGAAATTCAAAACGTAGACAATTTTGTTTTAGGAGAAAAATAATAAAACATTTCACAGTGCTATAAAAAAAATCAGTTCACAATTTCTAATGAAAATTTTAAGTAAATAGGTGAATAAAGAAAAACGGTTACAAACGAATGGTTACAAACGAAATGTATGATCCAGAAGAAGACTCTTTTCGAAATGGTTACAAACGAAATCGTTTGTAACCATTTCGAAAAGAGTCTTCTTCTGGATCACCAAAATTTTTCTGAGTGGTTTATTAATTGCTTTAATTACTCGTTATAGATGACTTATCGCTTTGATAAAATAATTTAAAATTTATGAATTCCATTCATTCCTTATTTAGAAGTTTCTCTTTAAAGTTGTAATTGATGAAAATACAAGATTATGTATTGTTGATATATTCTTTCCTAATCCTATACGGTTAAAAAAGAACATTAATAAATAGTCGTTTGAATATTTGCTTTTACACAATTTTAAGTTCACCTCACTGTTATTTAAAATTGTATTGACTAATATAAATTCCTATTTTGTTGAAAAAAGAGATTTAATAAAATTTATTTAACTCTTCATGAATCATTTAATGTAATGTAATTTATAATTCTGATAAATGTCTTTAAGATATTTATCAGAATTATTGAATTATCTGTGTTCAATGAAGATGTTGTTTTACAAATCTGTAATCACTGAAGATATCTTCTAATTTTTATAATACCATCACCTAAAATATACTTTTTTAACCCCCGACTTCACTGAAAGTAATCACTAAACAAGTAAAAACATAAAAGAAACTCATGACGAAAAATCTATCTTACCCTGGTCTAATCTACCCTGTAACAAATCTTTACTCTGCATTATATTTAGATAAGAATTATTTTTAATCTTCCTTATTACTGATCATCGAAAATAGTGTTGAAATAAGAATATTTACAAGAATTT
Organism: Latrodectus geometricus; assembly: GCA_026290005.1. NCBI lineage: Eukaryota > Metazoa > Arthropoda > Arachnida > Araneae > Theridiidae > Latrodectus > Latrodectus geometricus. The sequence goes on from JAPDSC010152157.1 coordinate 44,660, forward strand.
TTTTTTCTATGATAAATTCTTTTTCTATTCAGCTTTTGTATCATTAATTCCCGTTTGGAATTTTCCAAAGGTACTTGAAATTAATTGCCTGTAACGAAAAATTAAATATTGTTTTTTAAGTAGCATTTAAGTTTGGTAAGAAGACATGTTGGGATGTAGTAATTTATTGAGCGATTTTGAATCGATTATAGCTCTGATGATAATCAAAATTGATAATATTGCCTTGGTTTTCATGGTAAGGTTTATTTTTTGAAATTTAACGAGGTATAATCATTCCCCTTCTGTAAAAAAATCAGTGCATTTGTAGCAATAATTTTTACAGTTATAATTTTAGACCATGAGTCATGATGTTCCTAATTCACATCCTTCTGTATTTTAAATAAATTTTAATTTTCCACAACTTTGTACTTTTTATTTACTAAAATTTATGAACTGGTCTTTCAATTCTATTTTAGATTAATTAAGAGAGACATATATTTTTCTCTTTATTATTTAATTATTTTTTTTATTTATTATCACTCGTAAGCACCTTACAAGCAATGATCTTTTCTAATCGTTGACTTTCCAAACTAAAACATAGAAAAAAAAATCAGGTGTTTAAGATTTTTTTACAAAAAAAACTTAAGCACCTATTTATAAATTTTTGTTTTTTAAATTTTTATTAAATATATATTATTTAAAAAAAGTATATTTTTAAATTTTCAAACAATTTAATTTTATATCGGATTACTTCCAATCCATATAAATTACTTTCTAACATTGGAATTTATTTTTTCTTAACATATTTTAGAGTAACCACTCTGGAAATTATTTAAGGATTAATTCTTTATTTTTAACTCTTTTTTCCTTGAATCATTAATTTTTTTCCTTTCATCTTCCTGAATTGCTCATTTTTTTGTGTACTTATTATGGTATACTGGAAACACAATCATTATCTGAACTAGTTTGAGATTTCAAAAGATTTTATAAATTGTCAAATATTTTTAAACAAATGAGTGGTAAAATATGTTTACAATTATTTTTTAGATAATGTTTTACGTGATTCATAAAGTAAGTAATCTGTCAAGCACACTGATATGCAATTTTTTCTCAAATAAAACATTTTTTCTTTAAATATCTTTAAAATATTTATTGCAATTTGAATTCACTGTTGCATAAACAGTGAATTCAAATTGCAATAAGTGCTTTATATTGATTTTATTTTTTAGTAGTAAACAGAAATAATTTAAAAATATGCATCTAAAATACTTAATTTCACTTTAAGAATAATACTATCTATTGATAAAGTAACAGACACCGACATATTTTATAAAATTCATTCTAAAATATTTCATTGATAAAGTATACTAAGAATAGTAACACAGAATGCCTTTATAATATATGCAGCCTTTATAATTTATTCAAGAAAAGAATCTTTTATCTTTAACAAAGAATTAAAACAACATGTTTAATAAAAAAAATCAACATTCATTAAAGTTCCATTTCTTCATTTTTGTTACATTACTTTATATTTTTTGAGATCAGTAATATTTTAGCATTCGTATATAAATTGATTTAGAAATTTTATTTCAAAACAAAAGAAAACATTACGATATCATAGTTTGTTTCAAAATTATTTATTTAATAATCTCCTTCTATTTTTATATATTTTATAATATATAACTCAAATTTTATGACGTATCATAAAAATTTATGAAGCTTAAAGACATGGTTTATGAAATTTTACGCTTCATAAAACATGTTTTGCAGAAACAAAAAAGTTGGGAATTAATGTATTAATACTTTATTAATATTTAGAAAAATATCGAAATAAAAAACCCGTATTTAAACATTTTAAAACATGTAAATTAATTTTGAAAACAAATAACTATTAATTTTAGTAATTTAAATATATAAATATATTCCAATAAAATGTAAATTTTAATTAATACTTTTAGAATACTTTGTGAGAAAAAAGAATTAAAAAGGTATAAATAAAAACCAAGAATTTTTATCCAAAGAAAAAGGTACCTTTCAAATGAATTATATTCGAGGAATTGAAAAACGCTAATAAATTATTTTCTCCAATACCTTTGATTTTATTTCCATTTCATTTACTAAAATATGCGTGGGTGAGAACTAAACTATGCCAGGTTTCTCATATTTCATTTCAAACTTGAAAAACCGAATGTTTTTTCTGAAACAAATGTAGTCAAAGAAGATGCCAAGTTCAATTTCTTTTGAATGTTATTGATGACATCCCAGAGGGTTAAATTTCTTTTAAATTTGGCAGATTGCTTTCTTTTGGGAGAGATTTCATTGATTTATTTTTATTTATTTAGTCAATTAATTGCATGCAGTTACATATACAAAATTGGCTATTCTTTGAAATAATAATTAATAATTCCAACAATCCTTACCATCAAATGAATGTGAATAATTGGGATTTTTTAAAGATGTTTATAGAAAAAAATATTTGTGAAATGTTGTTGTATACTGTTATATACTCAATTTCCTAGTGAAATAGTTATTCAAAAAAGTTTTTTTTATTTAAATTAAACATGAAATTTGCAATATTTTTATAAAAAAAATATTGCAAATTTCATGTTTACTTTATATAATACTTTCATTCTTTATAAGTAGTATGGTAAAACTGATTTAAAGTAATCATTCATGCAATATAAAATATATAACCTATTTTTCATTATTTAACAATCAAATGTCCCTTGAATATCTCCTGTTTTCAATAGAACAGTTTTATATATCATTCTGTTCTCAATTAAAATTAATTACGCGTTTCGATTTCAATCTACTTTCTCTCTTAATTTTGTTTTTATTAAATTATTTCAAAAACTGTCATCTTTAAAATTTTTATGTATCACATAGTTTTGGAAGTTCTGCGGACCATCTATATATTTCGTAAAAAGTGTTTCCATAAATACTATTTAATCGCAGTCCTTATTATCTAAAACTTTGGTTTAAGAGGAGAAAATATTGAAACCATGGTTATGTAATTTTAATTAAATATTCTCTTACCTGAAATTTTAGGCAAATATTTTTAAACGTCAAACATTATTAAATCTTGATCTCATTCAGAAGAGCGCTTATAAAATCTGCTAAATAATATT
>JAPDSC010152161.1:6863-19350 GCA_026290005.1 Latrodectus geometricus
ATATATATATATATATATATATATATATATATATATATATATATATATATATATATATATATATATATATATGTCATATTGCATTTTCCTAATTTAATTTAGTTATTTAGTTACTGTGATATATAGTTTTGCTTATTTTTTTACAAAGTAAGTTTTATTATTCTTTGCCTATAATAATTAAGATATAAATTAGTAGATGCAAGCATGCGAATCAAAATTTATTTTAAGTATAATCTTCATTAACTGAATATGATAAAAAGAAAATAAGTACAACAAACTCTTATTCTTAAATATTATAAATTTTATTATTTCTGCTTCCAATTTAAATACTAGACTGTAGAAAGATAAAAATTTATTTCTTATAGAGAAAAACATTTAATCTCCTAAAATAAAAATAGTATACGAAATTCTTTATATTCAATTTATTGTGAATGTGCATTTTTCATATCAGCATCTTCTATCAGTTAATTTTCAAACCCCTACACATAAATGTTGAAAATTAAAAGCATTTTTATTAAAATATTAAAAATTTATTCTTAACCAAGAAAAAGCTGACGAATATTTGTACATTTTGTACCAAATTTCAGTTATGCCCTCTTTTCTCAAGTTATTTTATTGCACAAAATAATATAAACAATATGTTGCAGAGCAAATAAAAGTATAAAGAAGTTTATTCCCATAAATATTTATTTCAGCTTCAATCAATGATTCTTTTCCTCGAAAAACGATTTTCCTCCTGTTTTTTATCTCACACGGATCATTGCTTTTGCGGAATGACTCTAGATTCAGATCATTGTACATGGCTACAACATTGAAAATCAAAGCCATCTGATAAACACAAAGAATTTTACTTTTATTTAGCTAATTTAAAACAAAATAAAATACGATGTATAAATTTCCAATACTAAATGAAGAAAACTAAACACTGTTTTTGTATCTGCAAGGACAAATTTTACTGAAAATAATATTATTTTTAATTTTCATCAACTTTTCTTTGGAATAACATAAGAAGAGTTCAATTTTCTCAGTTAAGATTCTAGGATTTTACCTGAGGATTGTTGGTAAAGAAAAAATTCGTGCCAATGAATATAAAAAGATAGGCAGCATATAGACAGATAGATGGATATAATAAAAGATTATTTATAATCAAGAATATGAATTATTAAAATTACAAAATACTCTAAAATTTCGAAATAATGCTGTAGATTTAAATGTATGATTTAAGTATTTCATAATAATGAAATATAACTTAGAAACAAAAATAAGTACACTTAGTTTGAAAAACGCTAAGCTCTACAAAAACTAATTCCTAATTGATCTACAGGTATGAAGTAACTCCTACGTTTAGATTTATGCTCTAGAAAGTCATGAGTTTCAATTGCTTTTAAAAATGTATAGAATATTCATAATCATATAGTATAATTTCGAAATATATACACTAAATTTTATTCAAATTTCTAAACATAAAATACTTATTTTTATTTAAACCATTATAATAACATGCAATTATTTTGATAAATGTAATCAATTATTTTGATAAATGTTTTGTAAATATTAATAGCTCAATTTTTTTCATTTTTCTAGGAAATAATTAAATTATAATTTCTGGCATTTTAAAATATGTATGCAAAATCAAAATTTTCTTATATAATATTGATGATAATGAGTATTTACGGAAGTTTTTGTTAATTTTTGTATCTAAAAATGACTTTTCAGTTATTATAAAATTCTATCTCCTTATTAGATTGTAATATTGTGTCATTTAAAATCATTTTAAAATATCATTAATTTCCAACATACTTTAACTGTAAAAAATTGGACATGTTTTACTATTTAGGAACTAACAATAATTTCTACATTTACTTAAACTTAAAAAATCGACATTCTTATTTTAATCTTTTTTTGAATTTAAAACATCTCAATAACAAAAACTATGAGCACCAAAATTTTTATTTAAGCCATTATGCATAAATTTTATTCAAATGATTTTACATATGAATGCAATTTAAAACACAGATACACTTTGAAAATTTTAAATTAGAGTTTTTTAATTTAATTATTAAAAGTATTGTTGCCTATTTCTCAAAGGAGAGGAAAGGTTGTACATTGTACACCAAAAATCAACTGTCATGCTAAATAGATAAAATAAAAGAAAACTGTTCATGACATTAAGTATCTTATTTAATGTACTTATTTTCTTAGCAGTTTTATCCATTAGCAGCCACCCCTTCTGATTGGTGGTTAGAGTACCTGACTACGGATGGGGAGGACCTGGGTTCGTATCCCGGCTTTAATTTAGCTGACCTTTAAAAACTATAAAATTTAACATATCAATACTTTAGAAAATATTCTGGTGAATGATATTACTTATGGTTAATTTTGTTATTGTCAAATTAATACTCATTCAACATAAATGAAATTATGAAAGCTATATGAAGGGGGGATTTCTAAATTATATAATTTTCATCCATATATTTTGAATCAAAAATGCTACATTTTGCAAAATATTTGCAAAAAATGCAATTTACCTGCAAATGTAATTACTATAATTACTGTAAAAAACTGCAAATTCTATGCATATTGTTCTATTGTTTTACCTAAAATAATAATTATGTAGTATTTTTATGACTTTTGGAACAGTTTCATGCGTATTTGCTCTTAAAATTTGCATAAATACCAAAAGGAGGTACAAGTTTTATAATTGTTCTTTAACGATCAAATTAAATTTTTATTCTTTCAAAAATCTATGTCATATTAGGAAAATTAAATCAATTCCTTCCTTATAAAATTACTCTAGAAAATATTAGGAATAAAATGTTTAGTATTCTATATATTTAAATATTTAATATTGATACCTATATAATATTAAAATATTAAAAATTTATATTAATATGAATTTGGCAATCATTATTTTTAATTTTAACATTCGTATATACTTTTCTAAAGTTATTTTGGTTGACTTATATTCACAGAATATTAAGAGTTCAAAGAGTTTTTTTCCACTTTACTTACGTAATACTTTTACTCTAAAATTTTATTCAGGAATAAATAATGAATTTTGTTTAATGCTTAAAGTGAAAAATTGCACTTAAAACTGCTTTCAAGTAAAAAACGTCTAAAAATACGTAACGAATTGAGTGCAATGAAAACACTTAAAGATGAAATGCTACTGATTTCTTCTAAGTTGCTGAATCAATGGAGACAATTTTGTTTTTTATTTACTGTACCATTATACCGTTATATAAGTTTAAATTAGAAAAGATAAATGTATGCAAAGTATAAAAATTTCATTGAAAAAAGCATACGAAACATTGTAACTTTGTTTTTATAGTCAAATTTGATCCACCCGTATAAAACTATGAGTTTCAACTTTAAAAAATAAAATATTCTTGGAATAAAAGAAAGTTTTTTTATCTAATTAAATCCTTAAAAACTTGAAATGTTTTAAAAATATTTATGAAGTAAATTGTGCTAAATGATCTATTGAGCCATACACTCCTATCCTTTCATGTTCTTTTAATACAATAAAAATTTTCAGAATGTTTATCAATGCATATCATTATTGTTAATGAGATGCATTGATAAAAACGATAAACGAATTACAAATGACAATCATGATATTCATATCATGTTATTATTATTTGTAGTTCACATGGTAAGCTATACAGCAAATTTTATTTCTTTGGATAAAATGGTCTAACTTTCAAAGAACACTAAATAATCTTGCGAATGGTAAAAACTGTTCCGTGAATTTATGCCAGTCAGGGATATTTTTATAGAGATCAATAACAATAAATACAGAAACGGTAATAAATTCCACAGTGCTGTCATTTATTGAAAGCAGAATTCCCTCTCTGTATGTACACTGAAAAAAGAAAAGGTACAAACATTTTAAAATATATATTAGATTTTAAACAAAGCATTAGTAAGATAAATAATTTTCTCTCTTCCTCTTTTATTTCAATTATATCCTATGCGTTTATCAGAGTTCTTTTATTACATTACCCAGACAAAAATTAATTATATTTTTTATTTTTTCCTACATCGTAATGTATTAAAGTTTTTAATCTTGTGAAACTGATATTATATTTTACAATATGTTTTGTTTATTTGTGTTTTCTTCTTGCATTAGAAAAAGTATTACTTTATTTTCTACTAAAGTTTCGTACTTTATAATGCAGAAAATAATACATCGTATGGTTTTTAATATCCATTTAGATTATGGATGTAATTATTAATAAAATAGTTAAATGCGTATTTTTATTTAACACAATCAGATAATTTCTGTTCGCTTTATCAATTTATATTTTACTCTACATGAGCTCAAGCTAGTGATTCTTACCAAAGAAAATAAAAAAACAAAGAACACGCTAAATTTCAATGATAAAAGAAAATGCTTTGAAAATATTCTATCACATTGTATTTTTAATAAGATGTTTGAATTTCAGCGTTAAAAACGAACAATTTCCTGATTGTATTCATGGCGTTTCCTTTGAAAAAATTTTTATTTGAAAATAATACAGACCATAGAAACAAAATCAACAAACAATGTATCTATCATCAAAATTTTAATTGAAATTCACTTTTAGCTATGTTAGAACTAATAAACATAGTTTTAAAAGTTTTTTATGAGATTTTGCGAAAAATCAAAAAAATGAGTGTTATTAGTTCATGTTAATTTTGCATGTGCGATTTATTTAACATTTTCGTCAACGAGTTTACTATCTCTTTGTTACAAAAACTATGTTTAGTCAAAGATATTTTATTTATTTTCTAGATTTTATAGAGATTTTATTTCATTTCTTAAAATATTTGCTTTTTTTGACTCAAATATTTATAGCCTATCCTTGAAATACTGCAGATAATACATTTTATTATAAGATTGAAATACAGGATAAATAACTTGAAATCAAATGTTTATATTTATTTATGACTATGATACTGTCTTTACTTGAAATAATGTTATAGATCCCGAAGTTCTGCTAGATCTACCATGAATTTTTATAGGCAGCGTTAATCCCCATTTACCCTGAATATGATGGCTGGTAATTTAAACGTAAAAACCATAAATTATCTTTTTAATTTGTGAAATATGACTAGCAATTTACAAAAGACAGAAAATAATTCAAAGATAATTAAGTAGTCTAAGCATGAAAATAATAAAAGATTAATTGGCAAACATACAAATGTGTCACATGTTTAATACAATTAATCACTAAATTCTAATCATATGTACAATCTGTCGATAGCAGTATAAAATATTTTGATCTGTATTTTAACACTTAATTTTTAGAATTTACTTTAAACATCTATAGTTCAAAACATACTTTTAGAATTTAACCAAAAATATAGTTGTCTGCACAAAGGAAATTATATTAGCAATACTGTTCCAGAATAATTGACATTTACTGACGAAAGTTAAAGCCTTCACAATACTTGACTCTCAAAATAGTAGATAATAAATAGAATCATGGAAGTAGACAGGGTCACATTTCAAAACATGATTAAGAATTTAATTAAATTACTGACATAAGAACTAATTCTAAAATTGTATTATATTAGAGCAAAATTTTATGAAGTCATTTACAAAAAATTCAAATGTCCTCTTAAAATAATAAGATACACTTTTAGGGTAAATTTATTGTTTTCTAAGAACGAACAGCTATAGAATTCGATGAAATGTTAAAATTGGAAATTGGTATTATTTAAAGACTGCTATTTTTTTTCAATAATAATTTTTCAGTCTTTTTGTTATCATGTGGATTTAATGATTCTTTTTGTCTTTGTTAAAAATTTCTTTTAGATTTGTGCAAAAGTACTTCGTATCATTTCTTCTTAGAAAGAAATGCTTGTTTAAAAAAAATCTGCTTTGATCTTATCATAGCCCTTTTAGTACCAAAGTAACCAATTTCGAAATAACCAGTTGGATACTATCCACTTTCGAATAACAGGAGATAAGAATTTAGTTTCTGCTTTTTACAGATAGTCTTCTAAGATGCATGGTTGGATAGTTTTTGAGTTTTTTTTATTGATATAAGTAAATACAATTTAAAATCAATGAAATGTTTTCACTGAAAATTTATGTAGTTCATGTTTGAAGGATGGATGTGACAAATATCATTTTTGGCTCTCCATTATACTATATGAAACCCTGAAACCTTTTTGCTTATACAAAAAACAGTTTGTTATGGAGGGAGAAAGAAAAAGTGTACATATGGAACTTACATATTTTTGATTTTTGTAAAAAATTTATAATATGTATTCATTAAATTATTCGAAACATTTACTTTAGTCACTTGAAGGAAGATTTTGAGAAAGTGCTTATTTTACAACATTTTGTGCAATGCTTTCAAATAATTCATTGTTAACGGAAAAGAGAATTGAAATTTAATCTAATCTTAGCAAAATCCATTCCATCACTGGGATTTTAAAGCCCTAAAATTGAATCAACCAAATGTCTAAATAAAAAGCAAATAAGTAATTTATTTGCTTAGTAAATTACTACAAGAAATTGCTCATTTAAATTAATTATAATTTTTGATGGGTTATAAAAAATTGCTCGTTTAAGCATCGTTTGTCAGGTTATCTGAAAATTATTCGCATAAAATAAGATAGATAGCTGCTAAAAAAGCAAAATTTTCAGAAACAATAAAATAAGCTATGTTAATTTTAAATTTCTTATCTTATAAATTATAGTAATAAAAAGAAAATTTTATTAAAATTTTTTATAAGATAAGAATTTTAAAATTAACATAGTTTTTTTTTTAACCAAAATAGGTTGTTTTTATAATAATATAACAATTTATGAAGTTTATTAAACTAGTAAATTTCATTTAAGAATAGCTTAGAAATATTGTTTCAATCATTGCAAAACATAGAGCATATTTACATAACAAGTGCATAAATGGTTTCCTCTGTTTTAATACATTTTACTTAATAAACCTAATTATTTTCTCTTGTTTTAGTTAATAAACATGATTATTAGCACTTGTTTTAATTATCAAATGTACCGGCCAATGGCTGAGTGGTTAGCGTTCCTGACTCCTAGGCTATCGTCTCCTGGGTTTGAATCCTGGTTTGGGCATGAATGTTTTCTTTCTATCCCTCTTTATTTCCTTGTCTTTCCTTCTAAGATGATGGATAAATGTGGCCCACCCTATAAATGGGTTTGTGGTGGTGTGACGTAGGTAATGCTGATCACCCTCGTGTTTTGGCCTTTTTATGGTAATGGGTTAGTCACCCAGTGCCCACCGTTAGAAAAAAAAGTTATTAATTATAACATGTATTATAGAAAACTTAGAATGCAGGACAAATTATTTTTATGATTATTTTTATGTATGCCAATTAAAAATTAAACAACTAATGAATACATTAATGAATAATTTTAATCTTTTCTTAACTAGTATCGATTTATCTTACATTATTCATATTAAGCAACAACCCAAGACGACGACATGAAAAGGAAACTTCGTGAGTATTTCCCACGAGGTGAGAATCTTCAATAATATTCCTCAAGACAAAGAGGTAGAACTAATAAAGAAATTAAGGATGTGGTAAATTTGGAAAAATATGTATGCATCGTCTCCATTATTCCCACAGTAGATAAATTATTCTATCTTGTCAGTTTCTCAAACAAGTTGAAGTAGTTTGATTCGCATGGAAAACTATTTCTTTTCTGAATAATCTATTATAATTTCTCTGGGAAATGATAACTTCATACCCATGAGTAACAAAGTTGTATAGAAAACAGAGTTTTTATCTTAAACATTTAACACACTCTAAGCAAACATAGTACTTCTTATATGAAAATTAATAAATTATATTTACCAAAGTTGCATTTAACCTGTGCATATATTTAGTCATTAATTAGGAACAAATTTTAATATAGTTGTTAATCTAAGATTTTTTGTAACATATTCAACTAGATTAAACTCTTTTCAGTGGCCACGGTGGCCTGGTTGGTTAGGGCGTCGCTCTCACTTCCAACAGGTGGTGAGTTCGAATCCTTTCTTAGCCGAAGATCCGTCGTGTTCACTAATGACGACTGGGGCACGTAAAATATGTTGGGTTGCAATGTCCTCCATGTTCCAATTACAAATTAATACCTCTGGGAGTGGTTGGACACAGGCTATAGGTCTCACTGGTTTCAAACTCTAAATTGGAATATTCAGATGGTGCTGCCATCTACCCAAAAGTCGTACTTCCACCTTCGTTTGAGGGTGCTCTATTCAAAAACGGAAAAAGCTCTCTCTCTGTCTTCACCTAGTTTCTTGACGGGCAGGTTTGACATTGTGCCAAGTGCCATCGGTAACAACAACAGACTCTTTTCATGCAAACGGAATAAAGGTTTAATAAAACATTAACATTGTCGCTTAAATGAACATTATAATAAATTTTTCCATTTAATAATTTTTATATCACTACAATTTATTTAGCTTATTTGCTTTTAAAGATTACTTTTGCTATCAAATATCCATTTCGATAAGTATTAATAATTTAATTGATCAGGATTATGATGACAAACTCTCAACTTTTATAAATGTTTATGTTTATCCAAACACACAAACTATTCTATTCAAATGTAGATTGCGGATCACTGATAAAGGGAAATTTATTCAAGCGAAGCAAGATGAATATATGGAATCTAAAATTAGCATTGTATACTTTAGGAAAACATTTAATATATTAAACATGTATTTAATATATAAATAATTATTCATTATTTTTAACCTTTGTAAATGGTTGAAAGTGGCAGTACAGTCGCCAGCGATTTGTGAATGCAGGATTTGTAAGCTTCTTTCAGTGTAATTCAATTTGGATGGAGAAGTTATGCAATAGTCTTTAATTAATTTAATAATAAACTCTTACCGCCCAACCTGTCTAGTGGTTAGCGAACCTGACTACAGGGACCTGGGTTTGAATCCTGGCTAGGGAATGGATGTACTTTCTCTCTCTCTCTCTTCTTGTCTTTGTCCTTTCTTTGTGTGTGTGTGTGTGCATGGTTACCTACCCTATAAACGGGTACCTATGGCATGTGTGTACTGAGGAAGTCAGACTCCACACCAAATATGGTTCAGTTCGAAAAGTGGAGTAGCTCACCCCATATTGCCATCCCGGCTGTCACACGACAACAACATAATAAACTCTTAAATTTTAAAATATATATTAGGTAATAATGATACTTTTATAAAAAGCTTTCAGTTATAAACATATTCCTATTTGTTTTATTTATTATTAAGCTGTAATAAAATATATGGTCTTTTTTTTAGTATACAATGTATACCAAAATTTTAATCTATAATTTAAAAAATATTCTGAATGAAATAAAAATATTTATAAAACTGATTCTTAGGAAAATTTTAATTTTGAATTTTCACCTAATTTTAAAACTTTGATTTTTTTTTTTAGCATCTTTCAATATAATTTATAATTTGAAAAAAAAAAAGTTTGTTATTTCCTATTCATCAAAAAAATTAATTAATTAATAATTCAGTCAGTAATACAGAACTAGAAATCTTTTTTTCTAGATTTTTTTCTCTAAAGAATCCTCGTATTTTTCAAATTTTGTCAATTTTTTTGTAATATCATGAAAAAAATATTTTTTTTCTAAAGAAGTTCCTATGGAAAAGAGAAAACTTTTAAATAATTCTTCAACGAAAGAAAATTTAGAAAAGCTTAAGTACTTTTCCAATAAAATACGTTATATCTCACATCTTTGTTCAACATCTTTTATTTAGATCAAAAACCATTTTCATCAAGTGAGTAAAATGTATGTAAAAAATCCAATAAAATCACACTATCCAGAATATTTTCTTATTTGCAGTAAAACAGAAGGGTGCAAGAGTAATCAAATGCATCGGTTTCTCAAGATGGTTGAAAGAAAAATGGATTACTTAAGATTTTTTTTCAAAAAAAAAAAAGAAAAGAAAAGAAAGAAAAAACCTTTTTTTGAAAAAAAAAATTGAGTTGTAAAATTTGAAATATTTGTGCTCTCAAATGTGTTTATCGAATAAAATACAAATTATTCTCATAAAAACGCTCAAGTTTTCCTTTTCTTAAAGAAATGCAAATACTTTTGAAATATTCGATATGATTATAACTGATGCTTTAAAAATTACGTTAATTATGTAAATGCAAATTATAATTTCTTAACTATATCCCAGCTCATTCTTCTAATTATTGTCATTTAATGAAGTGACACATTAAAAATTCTTAAATTATATGAATAAATAAATATATACAGCACAAAAATGACATTAATAAACTATTCATAGTGATTATTATAGTAAACACAACAATAGAAAAGTAACAAATAAAACGATAAAGTTATTTTATGGAAATATTTGAATAAGTTAATTGTCAAGTTAAGAGATTTAATAAGAAAGATTACACATCAATTGGCAGGAAAATATACATAAACTAAAAAAAGTCTATTATATTTAAATTAGTGTGTAAAAATTAATTTTTTCATGTTAACTATCATAAATATTATCTTAATATTCATATTTAAATCTTGAATATTCATATTTTGTTATAATAGTATTCTATTCCTTATAAATAAAATGATATTGATATGATTTTATAAATATCATTTTTAATATGAGTTTACATGATAGCGTAAAAATAAATATATTTTATGATTTCTTATTTACCATATTTTATTTCAAATAAGATTGAATTTTTAAAAAATTAAATGAAACCCAAGTAAAATGAAAAAAAAAATATTTTACAACAAATTCAGCATTTCAATCCTATTTAATATAATCTCAAGTATGTGTGTGTGGGAACTCAATTTTTCTCATATTCATTGAATTTGTTTTTAAATTTGGCATTATAATATTAAAGAGTGATCAATATTTCTTATAAAATAGATATTTATATAAATATTTTGTGTGTGTTGAAATTTATTATGATGAAATTTATTTACGTGCCCAAAACATTTGGAGAAATTCTGCAATTGAAAATTATTAGAGCTATTTTATTTATCCTTAGCATAATTGCTTCCAGAAAATAGTTTAAAAGCAAAACCTCGTGAAACTAACAATTCCAATTATATTTATTAGAAAATATATAAAATTTTAGACTTTTATAAATTTAACATTTCATAAAAGTAAAATCTTTAAAACTTCTGTAAAAATAAAAAAAAAAATTTATATTGACTATTTTAAAATTCTTGTTAATTTTTCATTGTGCCAGATTTTAAAGATTATTTTTCAATTAGTGGTTTTCATAAAGGCTTTTTCAATCAATGAAATCTCTCTCTGCCTCTATTCAAGACTAATATACTATAATATACTTCTATATGTACGCACTGACATGATTATACCAACTAACAAAAAAGTAACACTCTTTTAAGTTGGTATGATTCATCTTTGCTCAATTTATTATCTATGTGCTGTTGTTTCTGCTGACACTTGGCAACGCCAAGCCGGCCAGTCAGAGACTATGCGAATGAAGTCAGAGAGAGGGAAATCAAAAAAAGTAAATCAATCCAGTTTTTTTTATTATTTTTTTATTTTTTTAATAGACCACCTTGATACGAAGGTAGAAGTACGACTTTTGGCTCATAGATGGCAGCACCGTCTGAATCTTCTAATTTAGAGATTGAAACCAGTGAAGACCCAACTCCTGGCTCCATCCCAAAGGTATTAATTTGTAATGGGAACATGGAGGACATTGCGACCCTACATATTTTACGTGCCCCAGTCGCCATTAGTGCCATTAGTTAACACAACGAATATTCGACTAAGCCGGGATTCGAACTCACCACTTCTTGGTAACGAGAGTGACACCCTAACCAATCAGACCCCCACGGCATTATTATATAGGTATTATCAGTCATATTATTTATGAGTTTTGTGATTTATATTTTAAACTATTGCTGGCAAGAAACAAAGACATTATAAATTATTTTAATGCCATAGACTATTATCACTAAGTTATATGTTAAAATTCGGTTTCCTAACATTCTGTAAATTCTAAAATGCAACAATATGTCGTGTTTAAAAGACGGCTTTTGCAAAATAACTCTGTCTAATAATTTTAAGAGTATTGATTGGATTAATCAGTGACTTCTTGGCTGTTCTCATATCGGCTTGGGATTTAGGAAACCTTTATCCAGTGAAGTACTTCATTAAAATTGTATGCAATGTTTCATATCAATAGATATTACATTCCCCATTGAATTCTTGTTCAAAATATTAAATCTATGATGGATTAAATTCAAATCTCTATTTTATTCTTATTCGTAGTCCTAAAAGTTGGTTAGATTTTTTAATAAATCTAAACCCATCAAACCCTTAATTGTTTGGTTTTCGAACTTTAAGTAACTACACATTTCTCTGAAAGTTTTATAATCATCAAAATAAGGAATCAGAACCAGTTCTCTGTAGATAAATAATACTCTTTATGCATGATGTTTTTTTTTTTTTTAAATGATGAAGATTTCATTTTTTCTGTTAAAAATTAAACAGGTATTTACATAAAA
>JAPDSC010152161.1:19750-41314 GCA_026290005.1 Latrodectus geometricus
AAGATTTCATTTTTTCTGTTAAAAATTAAACAGGTATTTACATAAAAGTTTACATTTTTTAAGAACATTAGGGATCAATATAATTTTTCAAACTATGTTTTTTAAAATAAATGATTTAAAGAATTTTTTAATAATGAAGTTATCAACAACAATAATTCTTATAAATATAAATAAACTTTTAAAAACAAAAACAAAAAAAAATCTTATTAAAAAAAAAAAGAAAAACCGAAATAATAATTTTATATTTTATCAGATAAGTAAGTAAATAGCACAGAAAGAGCATTTTACTTATAGCTAAATGTGTGAGTGCATCCTATTAAAAAAGTTTAATTCATATGAATTGTAATTATTATGCCTGTTGTGAAAGCTGTAAAAGTTATGATCTACAAATAGAAAACTTGATAGATAAAAGTATAATCGAATTTTTAACGATTTAATTTTAGTCTATATGAATTTTTGTTGTTGTTATTTATGACACTTGGCGGTGCCAAGTCTAAAACTGAATGAATGAAGTCAGATAGAGAGAATTCTGTTTTTGAACGGAGCAACCCTCTACGAGGGTGGAAGTACGACTTTGGTTCATAGATGGCAGCACCATCTGGGTCTTCCAATTTATAAATAGGAAGCCAGAGAAATGTCTACATGAATTGTTATTGTTGTTATTTATGATACTAGGCGTGGCCAAGCCCACCCGTTTGAAATTCAGCGAATTAAGTCAGATAGAATGAATTCTGTTTTTGAACAGAACAACAGCCGACGAGAATGGAAGTACAACTTTGATTCATAGATGGCAGCACCATCTGGGTCTTCCAATTTAGAGATAGGAAGCCAGAAAAAGCCAAAGGTCTGGCTCCTAACCTCCAGAGGTATTAATTTGGAATGGGAACTAGAGGTCATTGCAACCACGACATAGTTTATGCGCCATAGTCACCATATGAATTGTATTTATTACAAAATACTGCATTATTATATGTATTAATAAAATATTTGTATTATTACAACATGTTAAAATCATTCATTATGTACACAAAAATGCACTTACTTTTAGGAAAGGCAACTTATATTTTAAGTAATAAATCAGCATTTCTCATATTGTAGAAATATATTGAATAATAGATAACACAAAGTTGTAACCTCTTTGATAATAATAATGCCATTTTAAATAAACTATTTTTATTAATATATTTATTATATTTTAAAACTTCATTTTAATTGTATAATGCCATTTGCATTACTATTATCTATTCATATTTGCATGTACGTTGGCTACATCTAAAGTAAATGAATTTATTTTAATAGATGATTCACTTAGCTCTTATACAGGAATACATTGTTACATCTAAAACTATAATGGAGTCATTTAATTGTGTCTCTAATGATTCTATTATATGTATTGCAATAGAATATTGTTTCAGAATATTGTTCGAATAATACATCTAATGCGAATCTGATTGTTTGTTAATTACTGAAATAAACGACGTTACATTTTTCAGTAAATTTAAAATTTAAAGTCCGTTCTACACTCTATTGCCTTTGCGTAAGAGATATTATGAATTTTACTTAATTTACGAGTTTCAATACCTTTTCAGTAAATATAATGTTGAAATACGTATATATAATGTTATCAGATCTGCTGAAAGGAGCATTTATTATTCAATCTATATGAATTTATAGATATAGCGTTTGAATATTTAAATACTAGAGATTAATTGCCATAATGTATTATTACAGTAACTATTTGTTTAATGAGTGGTGTATTTTATCATATCTGTTCAATTTAATAATTGCAATTAATATTTAAAATTACCCATATGTGATTTATATAAATAAACATGATTTAATAACTTTTCATGATTGCATAAAATTCAACAGTGTTGTGTAAGTGGTTATACACATTTCAACACAAATAATACAACAGTTTAATTTTGAATACCAAACAAGTCACTGACTGTGTTAAATGTTTAAAGATAGTGTTGTGAATATATATGCAAAATGGCCTTAATTTCAAAAATTAAATCAGGAGATTTAGATCAATGATGTAAATTTTACATAAAGTACTCATGGACTTCTTCAAAAACAACTTTTTATTGCAACTGAACTTAAAAGCTTAAAAATAAATAATCAAAAATTCTAGATGATGAAAATTAATTCAAAAGTTAGCAATAGGCAAAAGTTTCCACAAAACACTTTTTGCCTAAAATTTTATTGGTTACTTTATTTATCACCAATAAAAGCTAACAATTCATAAAATCATCTTATTTTTATTTACAAAATTTCTTTTAACAATTTCTAATTTAAATTGCATTGAAATTAAGCTTTATATATTAAATTAATAAAAACATTAGCTATAACTCTTATAGCATGTTTTATATGCATGTTTAATGTACTATAAATATGCATATAAAACATATAAGAACTTTAATAGAAATAGTTTATTATCAGTTTAATTCTTACAACATGCTTTGCAATTTTCATAAAAAGCAATGAGGAATCAAAAAATATATAAGACGCAAAACCTTTGATAAAATTATCACATATTCGATTAATTTATTTGGTATGAAAAAAAGTCTAATTTCATTATTGCTGTTTAAAATAACTATAGAACGCTAACGATATTTCTCAG
Organism: Latrodectus geometricus; assembly: GCA_026290005.1. Classification (NCBI taxonomy): domain Eukaryota; kingdom Metazoa; phylum Arthropoda; class Arachnida; order Araneae; family Theridiidae; genus Latrodectus; species Latrodectus geometricus. The sequence goes on from JAPDSC010152161.1 coordinate 22,374, forward strand.
AGTTTATAATTTTCTGTTAAAAATATTAATTCAATATGAATAATGGGCTTAATACTTTTAACAAACGCAAGTAAATTGATTAAGTATTATCTTCTAATTAACTTACAAATTTTTTGTCAATATTTAATTAAATAAATTTTATAATAATAAGTAGCTTTGTGGAAATAGTGAAAAAAGTTAATTTCAAATTTAATATGAAAGAAAAGTATTTGGATTGAATAATTGAAGAATGCGTTGTGAAAAAATGCAGAAATACTTTGATCTTCAAATGTTTGTTAGCAATAATGCCATCAGATTTAAAGATTTTCTTAAATAGAAGTAAAGAAAAACATAATCAATAGATAGTAATTTCTTACAAATATTACTATTTAAATAAACCGAAAATTTTTAGAAAAGTAATTTTCGAAGCAAATAAAGTATCAAAATTACTAACCAAACAATATTGATAAAATAAAATTAAAAAGCCTTTGTAAACAAATTGGAGATTTGTTTTAAAATTTTACCAAAATGAAGCATCTAATCAAAATTTTGATTTTATAAAAAATTTTAACTATCTTTTTACTAATATTTATCATGTAAAGTAAATATTATTAACAATGCGAAAATAATAAAAATAGCGGATAGTTCTAATGAAATAATGGGTTTTCCTATTTTTTTTTATCCTTTTCCAATAATTAAATTGCTTTATATTTAATATGGCAGGAAAAAAACTTGACATGAAAGGATGAAATGTTTACAATTTGTTCTTTAAAATGAAATTAATTATTAAGCAATTTATTTTTTTTAAATATGTTACACTGTAATAAAATTTTTGTAGATGTTTTGGCATGAATAATTTATTAAATTATATATAGCATACTAGTGTAAATTTATTAAGCATAATTTTTTTTATTTTATTCAAAAACTCATTATGTTATGAGTTTAATAATATTTCTTGGAATCTAAGTATTTTTTTAAATTAAAATTTTCTCTCATTTAAGGAATTAAATAAATTAATATTTAAAATTGAAAACTGTCAAAAAATGTGTTAAGATTAGGAGATTTTATAAGATTTTTTTTAGACTTGATAGTATAATTTTCCTCTCCTAGGCCTAATGATAGTATAATTTTCCTTCGAATAGAATTTCTTGGTTCAAGCCCATTCAAGTCATTGTTGAACAATGAGGTATGTGTCACATTTATTTACTCTACATACATATCTATCAGGTTGTGTGTTTTGAAGTTTTCAGGGTTTCCTCCTTTGAAACATGGGAATATCACCCACATCTTATGAAAATACTCTCGGAGACCAATATTTGTAAGAGATGACCAAATGCTGTAACAATTCTTTCAGCTATAGAGTATACCCTCCTTGCCCTCCATAGAGTCAAAAAAAATTTCCGAGATATTTTTGTGTAAAATTGGCAAATCAAAAAGATAATAATAATAATTTATATAAAAAAATATAAATATCTTTCTACTAAATAATTTTTTAAGAGGCTCATTTATTAAGCTAACTAAATTATATTTTGAAGGCCACGTTGGCCTACTTGGTTAAGGCGTCATTCTCGTTACCAAAAGGTGGTGAGTTCGAATCCCGGCTTAGCCGAAGATCCACAGTGTTCACTAATGGCATTGGGGCACGTTAAATCCATCGGGTCGCAATGTTTTCCATGTTCCCATTCCAAATTAATACCTCTGGGGTTGGTTAGAGCCATTGGTTCTTCACTGGTTTCAATCTCTAAATTGGAAGATTCAGATTGTGCTGAAATCTATGAGCCAAAATTCGTACTTCCATCTTCGTAAGAGGGTGCTCTATTCAAAAACGGAAGACGTTCTCTCTCTCTAACTTCATTCGCCTAGTCTCTGACGGGCGGGCTTGGCGTTTCCAAGTTCACCAGAAACAACAACAAATTTTATTTTACTTAAAATTAAATTAATAGAGCCAAAAAAATTATTATGAAACAAAAATATATAAATTACTTTCTATTAAATAGTTTTTAAAGGCTATTTTATAAAAGTAACTGAATTATATTTTTCATCAAGAAATTTCTTCGCTGACCTTTTAATTTGTAGTTAGTAAAATAAACGTATAGAAAGTCCAAGTGAAATTATTTCTTGATATGTCAGTTTAGTATATTGACCAGCAACATAATAAGAAGATTTTTTGTAAAATTAAAATAAGTTAAGCATTGATACTTTTTTGTTTTGAAATGGAATCTAAATAATTATTTTGTGCAATTTAATTTATTGCATGAATGCTAAGATATGACTATTTGCGAGATTTGCTTTTATTTTCTTTGTTGCTCAAAGATAGTTTTTTGTACTTGAGAGGTAAACAGCATCTTAATTAATGACTATTCTTGATCTTTATAAACTTCAAAATTTGAAATACAAAAAAATCCCTTAATTATTAAAAGGAAAGCTAGTTCAGCTACCAGCTCGCAGATGACTTACAGATTATACGAGACTTATAATGCCAAGAGAATAATTCTCCTCTCTCTCTCTTTCTCTCTGTCTCTCTCTCTGAATATAGATGTTTATACATATAAGTAGGTTATGTATGTAAATATATAAATCAATAAAAAATTAATAAATCCCATTTTATTATGGTCTCTAAAAGTATACTTCTGACTAGTAAAAATACCTTATAATCTTTAATATGGATTAAATCTGCTCTGTAAAAGGAATTAAAATAAATAATTTAACGAATAAAAAAAACTTTTAAGAATTTGAACAAAAAAATAGTATTAAGACATTAAATTGTTTTGAAAAAAACACACCAAATAAATGTCCACTTATGAATTTTTATGCGTTTATATTTGACTAATTTGTATGAAACTTGCCATAAAAGACCTATTATCAAATTTGATTGGTTCATTCTCAAGAAAAATTGGAAAGAACAGTATTGACTAATGGAGGAAGACGAATTCAAGATACTTAAAATTGAAAATAAAATTTTATAGTTTTTTTTTTCTTTAAGAGTCACATGTCACATTCCACGAAAAAAATCTTTCGCTTAATGGTATCGCAGAACCAGCCATATTCTTTCGAAAGGGGATCTCAAGAGATCAAAGGGCAATTTTATTTCATATCAAAATTAATTATTGTACATAGAGTGTTTTCCAAAAAATTAAAGTTTCTTCTTCTAGTTTTTTCTTTATCAAATCCTCGAAAAATAAAATAAAATAGAGAGAAAATATTGAATTTTTCTTTCCTCTGTGTAAAATCATTTACTTCACAAGTATCTAGTCAAAAACTAATTCTTTTCAATCGGTTTCAATTTGCTGATTAAAAATCTTAATTTTTATTAGAATTTTCAACATCAGATATTTTACTATTAAAAACACCTTAAACAGATCATGTTATTTGAAACTTCCAAGAAATATAAATGCAACAGATTCTTTTAGAGATTTTTGTATTATCAAAGGATGCTTATTAATTTAAATTAACAAAAGTTTTTTAATATTATGATTAAATATTATTTAATTGCAAATAATTAGATTGGATTAAAAACAATTCATGATTTAAAGTGGAAGACGTAACCTTATGCTTTTAAGAAATTAAAGTTATCTTAAAATGTGTAAAAACATTTTCAAAAATAATGAATATCTACAAAAATTAATCATGAATTAAATTCACGCGAGAAAGGAATATATTTGCTTAGGATGCTTTGAAACTACTGTACAAAATGGATTTTCCTGTACAACTTTTACATATTCAAAGAATTCAGAAATATATGTTAAAATATAAAAAAATTAGCTTAGAGTTTAAATCTTTGATGTTAATGAATAGAGGTTCAACATCAAATAATAGTTTTTAATAAAAAGAAGTACATCAACTTTAAAAAATAAAGCCTAATTGAGATGCATACAAGTAAGAGAAAGTTTAAGAATACTATTTGTAATTACCATTTTTACTTATTCTTAAGCAGATACGATCGAAAGTTCGCACACAAAAGCTTATTTGACCAAAGTCTACTGTTAAAAGAGGATTCTATCTAAATAACCACAAATTTTCAATCCTAAGTTAAAACTAAATTGGCTCGCAAAGTGTTAACCACTCTGCTGCCTTTCTGGATTCGTCCATATTAATGTTTATAATTTCTTATTACAAATCTTCACCAACTCACAGTAGTTCAACAATTGCTTTACAACCTCTAATATTTACTATGATTTCATTTTACGGAATGAATTCCCATACCAACAATCAAAAACTGAAAAACTGTTTACAGTATATACTTTGGAATCATCTTAAAATTAATGTAGAACTACTGAATTCGGTTGATATAAATACGTTATTGTAAATGGAAAACGTTATGAAAACTATAATGTATATATATATATATATAAACTCTATGGAATGTTTTGTTTCAATCTACATCTAAAAAATTTTATCTTCAAACTTTTGTGCATATTATTTTAACTGCTTGTTGTGTTTAAATTTTACATCATCATCATGCATGAATATACTGTAATGACATTTGTATCATCAGTGTGAGTTAGTATCAAAAATGCATCTTATAAACTATCTCATAGATTCTACTAAGCCACTGTGGTTCTGACAGCACTTTATATGTTCCTAGCATTCCCAAAAGCATTCATGGAACATGTTATTTTAAGTTACGAAAAGGCAGATGAAACAAGAGAATGCTTTCATATGGTCGTAGCATTTCCAGAAGCAATTATGGAACATGTTATTTTACGTTTTGGAAAGGCAGCTGAAACAAGATAATGCAACCATAAAAGTATTTTAAATAAGTAATTTGTTTATAAACGCCTCTAGTATGTGAAATTTTGGAAGTATTTGATTTCCTCAAACGTTATTCTATTCTTTCAATATGTTTTAAACAAAATTTTAAAACTTTCTAGGCACATTTTCCTGTACAGATAACTTCAAAATAGTATGGTTTCATTATGTCTATCTAATGCATCTAACAACATTCATTTGAATTATTTTTATAAATTTTATTCAAAATAATTAGAAAAATATTATAATATAAATAATTATTTTTAATGTATAAAAAATTGTATTTATCTTTGACACAAAATTAGGATGTTTTTAGGCAATGATACATGCTTTGATTGATTTAGATTTATTGTTAATATATTAATTCAGTAAATAGTAATAGGCATAAATATTGATAAATTATATTTTTCATATCACCTTACAACTTCCGTTATCAAATGGTAAAAAATATTCCTTTAGAAAAATAATTTAGAATATCTATTATTGTGCCTTCAGGAATAAAAAGTTTCCAGGAAATAAAAATTAAAAAACATTCGGGTGTCAAATATCATATAGAATTTTATTTACTTTCATTTACATTTTATTTACTCTTGATAAGTATTATGGAACTATATAAAAAATTATCTGTGGGAATTGAAAGGAAGGTGACCTAAATTGATTGTACATTTCTGAGTAGAGCTTAAAATTTTAGCTTAATTTACAAAAAGCGAGTGAACGAAGTTGTTAGAAAGTTAACATTTAAATCATAAACTATAATAGACTATGGTCAATGTCCTAATCGACCATTCACCTCGTGATGGTCATAAAAGACTATAAAATATTAAATATGAAATATTTGAAATAAATATGAAATATTTGAAATTCATGATCATGTCTTAAAATTGATCTAGTGTTTATTTCATGTTTCATATTATCATTCATTTTTTTTTCACATAGTAAGTTATGTTATGGCAGGGAAAAATAATATATTCCAACTACAGATATTAAAAATCAAAATTTCTAAAGTTTTTATAGCCTAAATCCTTTTTCTTCTGGAAAAAAACTCAGAGGAACAAACATCATCTTTAATATGGAAAGGAAAATTAATAACGAAGTTATTTTTCGGTACAGATGCTCCAAAAAAATTAAATATATTTTGCCTCTGCTAAATAAAATCATTTAACTTTTGTTAAAAGACTTCAGCAATACCTCAAGAAATGTATTCATATCAATTGTTATTATTTTGAAAATTAAAAACAATTTTAATTATAATATCTATGTTTATCATGCATTTTACAAATTTAAATAGGTTATTATTATTTGAAGCTTCCAAGAATTTCAGAAGCAACACTATCTTTAAAACTATATTAAATATAAAAAAATATTTAAAAAATAAATTATCTCTAATTTGAAATATTTTTATCCTATGTGTAATGTTTTCATAGAAGCTATTGATTAATAATCTATGCTAATTTAATAAAATAATAATATGGAAAACACAAAACCATGGAATCATCTGGATGTGGTATGACTTGTTACCATTAGATCCATAATAATTGAAAAATGAAGTTACCAAATTATTTAAAGATATGTTTCAAAGTGCAGCTTTTGTTTTCATTCATTATAATGAAATTATCTTAAAATACTTTTTTGAGATTATCTTAAGTTACTTCAAAGACCACACGCTTTCTCTGTTTTTCTTTACTGAAAAACCATGCAGTTACTATATATATTTATAGTAATGAATTTAAAGAGCAAAGAGGGGAAATTAAGTTAATTTTCAATGAATAATTATTCTGAATTAAATCTTTAAAATTACAAAAATATATACATCGATTGTAAAATATTAGTGGATTACTTTTTTTCCCTTTATTTTTACAATTTTTAATCTTTTTATTTATTTATTTTCCTTTTAATGTCATTTTTAATAAGGATTTAAGGTTAAATTGCGCTTTAGGTCCCCTAGTTTGCCAACTTGAGAATTTTATAAGCTTTTTCGCTCATGCTCATTAATTACTCTTTTGTTTTAGCCTTTTTATTGGTCGCTAATTAAGAAATAGTGGTAGAATTTTCTCCATGGCATCGGCGATTTTGAAAACACACCAAGTACGGGACCTAAAGCGTATTTTCACCGGATTTATTTTTTTCTTTTTTATAATTAATGCATCAATAAAACTGCTCCCTTGAATAAATACAAAATCTTTTGATATTTTTTTTAAATTACAGAGTAGATAGCATTAAGATCATATCAATTGCACAAAGCACTCATCATTTACATTGCAAGTTAAAGTGCCATGCAGAGTTCGTATTTTTTATTACCACGTAGAATATATATATATTTACTAGTTATTTTCTTTAAACTGTTAAACCAGCTCTAATTAGCTCTCATATACAAAAACTGATGAAATAAATAAATATTGTGTATGCAAAATAACTCATTATTTTGCTTATTGCGTAAAATAAATTATTTTAATTGTAGATCTTCTATGACCTTTAATTAACCAATATGCGTCATTTATATAAGTATCAAATTGATTCCTGCTATGAAATGAAATCAGAATTGTATAATTACAAAACACTATTTGGCAAGATGGGAAGACGTTCATACCTTCTTTTTATTTATCTTTCGTGCCTTAAAAGATTTCAGTCTTATATTCACATCTACAAACAGTTTTATTTGCTCCACACAATTACACATTAGTTTAAAACCGTCGAAAAAGCCTGTTAATCTCTTACTCACAAATAGGAAGGCTCTAGGAAACTTGGCTTTAAAATTATCACTAGTTGCCGTTTGCAGACTACAGTAATTAGCACGGAGCTGTAATGGGACGTTTCTACTGGACATTATTCGGACATTTCTAAATCATGTAAAGACTGCTTCAGAACCACATTGTCATTAAGACGCAATTAAATTCTGCATCAATTACTATCGATAATAAGATCTGCTAAGCTGATTCAATTTCATGGTACATAAACTCCATATACGCTGTAAGGATTTTCAAGCTAAAGCTTTTCAAGCTAAGATAATAGCTTCTAAAAATTAGTTTTATACTTTTTACGTAAAGTGAATATAATATATTTAAATTCTTTCTAAATATTTTGCATAGTTAAACATTCTACTATTACAAAGTACATTTAAATATGCAGGGAAATATTTATTAAGTACATTTTTGTCAAACAAAAATCTATAAATTTGTACTGAAAAAAATAAATGTATCGCATTACCAAACAATGCATTAGAAGCAAATAAATAATTCATACCTTTAAAATTGTTTTATTCTATAAAAAAATTATATAAAATAGAGTTTTTATTATGATTTTTAAAACATAAAACTAACACTTTGTATTTGAAATTTTTCCATGAATATTGTAATATAATATCTATTTATTCTATACAAAATAGTTTCAGTCAATAGATCATTTGTTAGAAAGAACACTCTGAGCAGAAAGAAACATAATTTTCTTACTAAAGGTTTTTTTTATTTTAATTAATGGTTTTCAAATTTACTCGTAGCTCAATGTAGGAATTTGAAATTAAACATGATTAATATAGATGCACTTTCAAGAAAAGATGGATTTTGTTTTTCTATTATAGGTATATAACTCTGATGGGTAACATGAATGGAACATTTCTCTTAACGTGCATAAATATGACACATAATATGTAAAAAATTTTCTAGGAGGGTAACATTAGGCTGTGGAATTAAAAAGATTTGAATTTTTTCTTACTTATAATTGATATTGATTTCTATAATTCCCCAACTTAGTGTCTTATATTTCTTCACGTACAAATGGACCTAAATAAAGAGTATGCATAGAGTACGCCTCGCACTTATATTTAATCATCAAGAATCGAAGTATATACTTGAAAGAATTTTCCTCTCCAAATTCAAGTGTTAAATTACTAGATTAAAGTAGTAACAGAAGAAAGAAAAGCGGAAACGTAAACGATTTAAAAACGTGGTAGACTTTGGTTAGATGCTTTTTTTAAATCATTATTTGATGAACCTAGATCAAATATTTTTCTTAGCAAGACTGTAACCTTTAAAACAGATTTACTCTATACACAGTTACAAAACTAGCTATAAGATAAATATTTAACGTTAGTGTAACTAATTCTGACAAACCTTTACTTGTAATGCAAAGTTTCTCTTGCAATGTCAGTTTTCTATTTGTCTTACTGGCAATGCAAGTAAGACAAATAGAAACCAGGCTGTTTCAAATTTGTCTACTATTGAAATATTTTACATTACTGAAGAAATATTTTAAAGTACTGAAAACTTACATACACAGTCAAATTTAAAACAAAAGAAAACAAGAATTTTTAAGCAATATATTCCTAACTTCGCAAGGAGTATTGTTAATATGAGGAATTTTATGATAGATCACACTATGCACAAAATTTGCAATTATGTATCATTGAATATGATGAAATATAACATAACCTTATAATTGTAATATCCTGTTTTTCATTGTAATTAAATTTGATAATTTCGCAAGAAAGATTTTATTTTAAGAATTGTTTCATTAAAATTATATTTTATGTAATTTTTCATCTTTATTCTTTTTATCTCAACCATTGCCTTTTCTGCAGCTATGAGTTACTAGAAGTTGCCAACGCATTATGAGTACTATACTTATTGATGAAGCAAATTTATGATTTTGTAGAGTATTCAAAAATAAAATTCTTTTGTGAACATACAATAATTAGTAATCTTTTAGTGTAAAAAATATCATTACCAAAATAAAATAATGATAATTTTTATTTAAAAGGTTTACTAAGTACGTAAATTTTAGAATATAAATTACTACTGAACACTCAGGTGTAAACGAAATTTATACTTCCTCAGAATTCTTCACGCCTTCTTGTTTTAAAAGAAATGCTAATGATGTAAATCAAAGATATAAATTGTTATAATAATAATTCAAATTTTATTAATGGCTTACTTTGTATGGTGATAAATGAAGAACTGAGAAACTTATTTTAATATTATCATACGAGTTGTGATCTTCTGTCAAAACCTAATTAAATCCGTAAAATTTGCAGCCTTATCATATGGTCCCATTTAGACAGCAATTATATAGAGTAAAAGATAAGAATAACGAAATTTTAAAACTATTCTGTTAAAAATAGGTAAACTTCATAGTCATTTTTTCTTTAATTTTTAACAAGGATTAATGTCTATGATTTTTTAACTTTATAATGTTAGTAATTATTGCAGAGATACAGCATGATATTAGTGGTTTAGGAAAACATTGTACTGTATAAAATCGCAATAATTAAACTAAAGTTAATAAAAGCTGTAAGTATATTTTATTCATTAAATATATTTTTTACAAATATAATGAATTATTATGAAAAATTATTTTTTTTAAATGAAGGAAATAAATTTTATCTTAAATAATATGATAAAGTAAAATATAAAGATAAAACTTCCTCTTTGGTTTTTAAAGTATGCTAATATATTATGCGAGCAAAACGATCTCGGCTTGTTATTCTATAATGAAGTAGTCAAGATAACACATCATTTGAATGCTATATGATTGATTTAACATCTAATATAGCGTAGTATGAGAAATATTGGATATAGGGAAAATAAAATGTAATAGAACCTTTAAATGTGATTTGCATACTTTTATCAAAATACGTATCAAATACTTATTCAAAGCCTATTTGAATGATTCGTAAATTGTTGAAAATTATTCTGCAAATAATCTCTTTCTTGTCGTTATATTTATTGAAAACTTCCTCGCCTTTGAAATCCTCTAATACGCGCTGCGCCACGTACTAAATGTTTTTAGAACGGAATAACTGTTTTCATGTTTCTGCAATTTAAATGGGAATCTCAGTTGGATCGTAATTGGACATTTAGAATTTTTTGTAATTAATATTAGTTGATAAATTATTTTGTGAAGTTTTTACTGAAACCAATTTCATATTTCTCATAAAAATTTTAATTTATTCGAGAATTTAATGGAATAAGTTTTTCTATCACAAATCTTATTTTAAAATTCAACTATTTGGTATTTTAAATTATTTTTCTCTATTACTCTTATTCCTAAAAATATGTATAGAAAACATTTAATTGTATTAAAAGTTTAATTCCAATACATTGGATAGAATTACATTACAGCTCACATTGTATTAAAATTTTTCAGTAATATTAAATGGATCGCTATAAAATCAATTCAATAGATTTCATTGGTCTCGTGTTAAATAAAAGATTTTTCTAGAAATGAAAGAAGTAAAATGATTGCAAAGAAAATATTTTAAAATAAAATGCAAGAAATGAAGAAAAGCAAATATGTAAAAAAATACTGTAAAAAAGTAGGCAATATATTTTCTATTTTTAAGGTTGAGAAATATTTATTTCAAAATCTCTATAAATAAAAACTTTATTCTATTTCTCGAAAGAATTTTTGTTCAGAATTGTATCAATAATGTCAACATATACGAAAAAAAAAATAAAAAACGAAATTTATATCAAGGTTTTGATTTCTGGCTACATTAAACACAAAATTAGCTTTCATTTCAAACTACTGCTGGTATATTATGCTTCCTTTTGAAATTTTATGACAGCGTTTGTAATTAATTTAAATAGCAATTAATACTGCTTCAAATTTCCCTTAAAATTGCTTATACCGCATTGTAATTAATTATCAATCTGTTGTAGAACAGAAACAATAGATATGTTTGGTTATTTTTCCACTTTTAAAATTGCCATCTGTAAGGAACCACTGGAAATAGAGGAAAACTTTTTACATCGAATTCCCACTTATTTATACATTTTCGCAATGTTTCTTTTTCTTAGAAAAATAAGGATACTCTTTATGTTTTTCAATTTTTGGAAAAAGTGTTTTTTTTCCACATTTCAGCATATTTATTTACGCCTTTTCCAAAAAGCTTCCAAATTAGAACTAAATTGGAATATAAGGAATGCAAGTAAAAATTCAGTCCAACTTCAATATTTAATATAGCTGCTAATTAAAGAGAATTTTTGAGTATCATTAATTCTTCGTACGATTCCTTTTAATTGATCTGTACATGAAAACTCATTAATACTAGTGAAATACCATTTTTCCCATTAAAATAACTCTTATTTTATTTTATAGGAAGGTTTATTTGTTTTATTGAATAATAAATCAATGAAATTTAAATCGAATTATAATTCTTAAACAATTTAGTATAAAAATAAACATATTTTTACAAATATGCTTTTATTTACTTTTAGTAGAAGAAAATAAGAATATATTTTTACCATTTTACCATCTTTATTAAATATGGGGGAAAATATCTATTTTATTAGTAATATGCTCATATTTTCACTATAAGTTTTTAAAACTGAAAATGTCCAAAAATTGCTTAACAGTTTTTAATATTTAATTTGAATAAAAATAAGAATATATTTTCAATATTTTACAATTAAAATTTAATTATGGTGATTAAATATGGTGAAAAATGTTCATATTATTAGTAATATTCTCGTGTTTTCACAATAAGTTAGTGAAACTGAAATTGTCCATGGTAAATTATAGTTTATTTTAAAAATTTGGGATATTTAACCGGAAAAAAAGAATACATTTTTAATATTTTACCATCCTAATTAAATATGGTGAAAAATCTCTATTTTAATAAAAAATATTTTTGTGTTTTCAAAATAATGGTTTAAGCTTAAAATGTCAGTAATAAAATATTAAAATGATTATAAATTTGGAATATTTTTGAAACACAAATTAATTGAAGTCTTTAATTAAATGTAATTTAAAAGAAAATAAATTTCAAAGTCTTTTGAAACAATGTAAATGCTAAAAAAGGTTTTTCTGCTAGCACGTTTGCTTTATTTTGTTGAGAAAAAATTAATCATAAAGTAATGTAGGAAATTTTGCTTTATTTTTTGCTTAAAATTTTAGGAAATAGCAACTGTAAATAGTAAATTTTTCTTCTTACGATCTTTAGCTTTTCATTCCTTAGATATATTTCAAAATAGAAATTCATCAAAAAAATTTTATTTAAAACTGATATTTGCCGCCTTGCAATACCAAACATTGCTAAAAATAGAAAAGTGGAAATAACATCTCATTCATGTAATAAATGTCTGAAAAATGCTTACGCATGTCTAGGTCTTTATATTTGCTGTCATCGAAACCCAAAGAAGATAAAGCAAAGCGGAAATGATATATTTTTTATATTATATGGTGTTTAATATTTTACTTTTTCTGTGTGCTGCAAAGGTTATTTTAAATGTGCAGTTTTCATTTTTAATGCTACAATATTATTCTTAATTCTAATGATAATTCTAATGGTAAAATTCTCTTATTTCTAAAATTCTACTGATGTTAAAAATTTTGGGAGTAATTAAAAATTTATTTACTTATAAACATGCATAAAATAGTCACAATTCATTAAAAGTGTTTCAGGAATGTTCTTTAATTTTCAAAATTAGTTTAAAGTAAAAAAAATTGTTGATATAAATTGGAATAATATAATGAAAATTTCTGATAATTCTTTCTTAATGATAAAATTCTCTTAATTCTAAAATTCTAATGATGTTAAAAATTGAAAGAGTAATTACAAATTTATTTGCTTACAAGAATTCATAAAATATTCGTTATTCATTAAGAATATTTCATGAATGTTCTTTCATTAACAAAACTAATTTAGGATAAAAAAAATTATTTATATAAATTGGAATAATATAAGGAAAAATTCTGGTAATTCTTTCTTAATGGTAAGATTCACTTACGTCTAAAATTCTATTGATGTTAAAAATTGAAGAAGTAATTAAAATTTATTTACTAATAAAAATGTTTAAAATAGTCACAATTCATTAAGAAAGTTTCATGAATGTCCTTTAATTTACAGAACTAGTTCAGGATAACTATATAAAAATTTATTTATATAGTTATCCTAAATTAGTTTTGTGTTATATTACAATTATAAAAATGGAAAAATATAAATTGGAATAATATAAGGATAAAAAAATATTTATATAAATTGGAATAGTATAAGAAAAAATATTAGACAAAGGAAATACCAAATGAATATTTGTATTTCTTTACTGCAAGAATTCATTTGTTTAATTTACAAAAATAATTATGGATAAAAAAAATTATATTTATAAAGTGGAATAATATAAGGAAAAATTCTAGTAATTCTTACTTAATGGTAAAATTCTCTTAATTCTAGTGATGTTAAAAATTGAAAGAGTAATTACAAATTTATTTGCTTACAAAAATTCATTAAAATGGTCGTAATTCATTAAGAATGTTTCATGAATGTTCTTTAATTTACAAAACTCTAATTTAGGATAAAATAATTATTTATATAAATTGGAATAATATAAGGAAAAATTCCGATAATTCTTTCTTAATGGTAAAATTTTCTTAATTCTAAAATTATAATGATGTTAAAAATTGAAAAAGTAATTACTAATTTATTTGTTAACAAAAATTCATAAAATAGTCGTAATTCATTAAAATGTTTCATGAATGTTCTTTAATTTTCAAAATTAATTTAGGATAACTATATAAAAAATATTTTTATAAAAAAATTATTTATATAAATAGGAAAATTAGTTATATAAATTGGAATAATATAAATATAAAAAAATTATTTATATATATTGGAATAATGTAAGGGAAAATATTAGACAAAGGAAATATCAAATGAATATTTGTATTTCCTTACTGCAAGTATTCATTTGTAAGAAAACTATGAAAAATTTATTTGTTTATTGCAAATAAACTTAAGTTTCTAAATCTCGTTCAACACATGACTGCACAACTTATCAGCTTAATAAGGAGACTGAAGATCAGAATAATCCCTTTCTTCTCAATTAAACATAACGTAGCGAGATAGGACGTTAATGAAAGCGATGCGTTCACTAATGCTCTATTTATCATTTCGCGCTTGGAAATGACAGTGAGATTTTCATGATCGAAAACCATTTGATTTACCAAATTTCTTAATTGTATAACAAAATGCGACATTCTTAAACTCATACTGCAAATGTATCTTTCAAAAAATATTGCAACATAAGACCAGGCTTTAAAAATGTCACTTCGCTGCAAAGAGTTATAATTAAGATTGAGATTTAGTCATGCATTATCTTGGGACACAATATCTAATTTAGGAAAATGTTTCGACGTGGACACGCTGTCATTAGAAAGCATTTAAAATCTACATCAATTAGAATTAGTGCAGATTCAACAAAGTTAATTTGATTTCCTGATGTATTAATTTTGCAAAAAGTATTATAATATCTAAAATTCGAATTCTTGAAAACTAGTGAAATGTTTTAGCAAAATATGTATTTGAATAATTTAAATATATAAAAGAAATAACGATAAAAGTATCATTTTTAATGAATATATTTTTCAAGGGATATAAAAGTATTTAGTTTCTCAAGCCATAAAATTTGCTAAGAGTGAATTTTTTTTGAGCAACACTTTGAAATAATTTTGATTAACAATACAGACAAATAAGTCAGTAATATAAAACCTTTTTTTCCAGAACTTAAGACAAATAAACAAGCTAATTGAACTACAATATTTTTCTATATTTCTAACTACTCAAAATTTTTGAATAATAATAAAATTATCCTGAAGAATATTGCAATTTAAAAAGACAGCTACTCAAAATGAAATCAAAGTTTCTGTCAAATGGATTAAATATTATACAAGGAAAGGATAATGACCATTATTAAATAACATACTATGAGAATCTTTTACAGTGAGTTTAAAAGTAATCAACAAATCCACAAATATAAAAGAAAATTAATAATCTAAATATTTTGACTGAAATGAATCGATAGTTGAGTTAAATTTCTACATAAGCACCCAAAAAAAATGCAACCTTTATTAAGTGTTTTTAAGTTATCTTTAATAATCTTTCCATTAAATAATACTTTATTTAAAGATTATTTTTAAATCAATTTTATTCAGATTCATTTGCAAATGAATAATGGTGTTTTAAGAGCAATTTTTAAAAATTAAGTAATAAATCTGACATTAATATTCATCATACTTTGAATTAATATTTTTTCATGGTATTAAAACTGCACAATGTACAGTGTGTTGTGGAATAATCTGCATAATCCTAAAATGTTTGCAAGTACTGTCTTCTCAAATTCGTGAATTAAAATATGATGATATGATGGGGTTATTACCCAAAATCCCATTTTTTGCTTCGAATTTCGATATTAAAATATCTAGAACATATAAGTCTTCTCGGCATTTTAATGTCATATTAAAATATCTAGAGAACTAATATGTTTTATGTATTTTTATAACATATAATAATAATATATAATAAAACTAAAACATTCTGTTTTTGAATCTAGCGTCTAACCATACACTTAATGACGAGATTTAAAATCTTTAAGAGAAGCAAGTGTGACACTTTTCTCAATGTATCTATTATCATCAATAGAAAAATATCAGCTGCAAAAATAAATAATTTTTAAAATTACCCAACAAAAAATTTATATTTGCATAAACCTTTATCTAATTAACATTAAATGATAACTATATTAAATTTGCTTTAAATAAAATAATTAATATGAAATAGAATTTTTAGAACAATAACGTGTTTCAATCAAAGCAAATTTAAAATACTGATATATTATCTGATTATAAACATTCTTAAACTTTAAGTTAAATAAAATTAAAAGTTTCCGCAGATATCTTCAGTTTATTGCAAAAACGAAGATATATTACTGTAATTGAGTTACTCAATATAACTTGTTCTTTTCAAATCTATAATTCCATGTGTCCATTAGTATAGATTTTAAAGAACAACTACCATGCCAATAAATGTATCTTGTATCCCTTATAAATCTTGCCTCATAAAAAATACGAATTATGTTGTGAAATGATAAAATAGGACGGGGTTTTGTGAAAGCTCCGATTAAATAATAATGAATAATGAAATCGTTTGAATTAATTTCTTGACTGGAAGAATTGCCCAAGAACCCATATTTTAGAAATATAAGTGTTGTCAGTTAAATTAGAAGAATTTAGATTGACAGTTTCCAAAATAATTCATTTTGGATTCACATCCTTTGAAGGAAAAAGTTATATCCAAAATAATATCTATGCAAATCATTTGAGCAAAGAATTCAGTGACTATGAGTTTATGATTATAAGAAAATGCTTATAAGCAAAATAATTCGATAATGACGATATGTATATGTGTGAGTAACATTCGTCATCTTATATAAATAAATTAGATGGATTTTAATTGCAACTCATTTAGTCAATTTTATAAAAATACAAAAATAATTAAGCAATGTTAACAAAAACGGAACTATCATAAATAAGGACAGTTCATAGTTTCATTAAAATTTATGACCGAAAGTATAAAAATGTCATAATTACTCCTATGGATAGAGTTTTTGCTAATAATTGATAACCATCAACATAGAATTTTCTATACCACCATGCTAAAATGATTTGCTTCACATCATCATGTTTGCATAGATCTGCATCATTTCTTAGCAAGCGTAATATTTAAATTCCAATTTAAATGGAATCAAGAAAGTTACCAACCAACTCATTTACAGTTCAGAAAGAGTTTCAGAACTTTATTTTGAACGCCAAATTCAAATTTAACTAAATGTATTCATCCAATAAACAAGAAAAGAAATGTACGTGTTTTTTCCTTCTAATCCAATTCCTAGAATTTTAAGCGTGAAAACCTGAAGCAGTCGCATTCATATGCCAAAAAAAATAGTGTCAAGGAGTTTTAATAAACAATGAAACACACACACGATAAAACTAAAAACTAGTAAATTTTACACTAAAACATTAAAAAAGTCTTTAAAAGAAGAACTAGTAAAAATATACCTCTCACAGTATTATTAAATCATAATAAAGTTAAATTTAGTTTAACTTTAGTACTACACTGAAAATATCATTTGCAATACTTTATTCTTAAAACTGATAAATAATAATTGTATTTAAATATTAAGTATATCGCTTGTATTAGAAATTTATTTAAATTTCGGATTTTTCTTACTTGAGAACGCTTTTAGAACATTTACAAACTAGAGTGAAGGTAACTGAAATTTTAAATGCGAAACGAAAGAATAATGCAGACAAACCCATTTTTTCTAAGTTCGAAATAACTATCTGTACTTAATCCATATTTTTACAAATAATTCTATTCAACTATTTTTTCCCATTTCGTTTTTTTTATTCGTATTTTAATTCTCTATCCAACAAATATTGACAGCAATAACAAAAGACAAGATGTTGCTAATTCAATTTAAACGTATTTACATTCGAATGCCAATTTGATTTGAAATACAAAATATCTGACCAACTTGTATTACAAGTTATACACAACGTAAATGTTTAGTCTAGACTAGACATAAATTGCTAATGAGTTCTTGTAAAACTTGGTGTAGGAAAACTAATAATATACATAAACCAATAGGAAAATTGCTATGATTCTAGAATTCCAAGTATTACTTTATTACATTATGATCAAATTTATTTATACTCATTCGATATAATATTTCAACTCTATGAATTCAGAAACACAAATCGGATGGAAATATCGTTAAATGACTGATACTTCAAATGTCTCACTAGTTTTTCCTTATTGGAAGATCATGAGTAATACAGCAGCTAATAAATTATCTGCTAGGCTATGGAATTTAAGCGTGGGAGAATGTAGTGATCAAAATATTATTTTTCAAATCTGACCTCAGCAGAGAAATCTATTTCTCTGAACTCAAAATAATAAAGAAAATAATTATAAACAGAACAATACGTTAATGTGGATGTATATTTTAAAGAAATGTAACATATATACTAAAAAAATTGTATATGCTACAGATGAGATTAAAACTCCAGATTTCTGTATTAACTTTTTCATGCTCGAAAATTCCATTTCCTTAGCAATTAAAAATAACGATTTCTTAAAACAATGTTTGATATCTTATATATGAAATTGTATACTTTAATAGCTGCTGCTTATTTTTTTATTATATTTTTGACATATCCTTAAATAAAACACCTATGTGTGTGAGTGGTTTTTTTTTTCTTCAATGAATATTACACTTGGCAGGTAATTAATTTTTAAGGAAATTGATTGTTATAGAAATTTCCGCAATTAGAAATATTGTCAACTTTGTTAATTTAAAGATATTAATACTTCAAACTTGTTTAATTATTCATAAAATTCTGATTAATTAATTATGGAGAAGTGTTATCCATGAAATTAGCGT
>JAPDSC010152174.1:0-33181 GCA_026290005.1 Latrodectus geometricus
TATATATATATATATATATATATATAGAAAAACTAACGTTGATGACATTCTCATAGCAAAAGAGCATCCCCAACTCGAAGATATTTCTAATGAGTAAAAAGTCAAAATGGTGAAAATCAAATGAAGAAAAGCAAGGTAAATTTTATTTTTTAAACAGAAATAACATGGTTTAATATAAGAAAACGCTTTAAACAAACATATAATGAACATATATAAATGTAAAATTTTCTTAAAATATCTTTTGATATGTCCCATAAGTAATAATTTATTTGAATCTCAAAAATAAACCATAATTACGTTTCTAAGAATTAAAATGTTTCTTTTGAAAAACATTGACGAAATTTTTTGATACTTTAATTTACATATTTTTTTAGTTTTATAAACAATAGAAAACTTCTCCCTGCGATGTTTTTACACATATTCAAGGCAATTATTTTTGTAAGACGTTCATATAAAGGTTTTTATTTTACAATTACTCATAATAACATTTATTTTTGTGACTCATTAGTCTTTATCCAATTTATTATGGAAACTTGAAATCATACTTGATTTCGAGTTTACTTTCCATAATAAACATATGATAAAGGGACATGAAAAAGCACAGGGACCTTTTTTTCCAGGGACATGTGTCTACATACAGCAAACACGTGGGTGAGTTAGTCCCCAAGAGAACACAAAAGCAACAGATCGTGATAGCTACTCAAGAACAGTCCTCAACCCCTTGCGAGGCAACCACAACGAGAGAGAAGAGGGGGAGAGTAAAGGAGCGAAAAAAGACGAGAACAGCTCACTAATTGTGACACCTGAGTTCATTTAAAGAAATAAAGCCTTTGTTTATTTAACCCCTTAACATGTAAACTCCAGTTACTTCGAATTCTCTAAATAGCGCGTTATAAAAACTGTGTAATAAGGGATTAAAGAAAGTAAACCCCAGAGGGGAGTATGAATATATAAAGTATCTACATGGAAATAACAGATTTAATTTGTTTTTAGCCAATATATCTGTACTGCTTTGGGAAACACAGTGGTCCTGTCTGTAAATAACATAATGGTGAACTTTTACTCTGTTACATTTCATAACATGTATTTCCTTCAATAATTTTATCCCAGGATTATTGTCACTTTGTAATTTGCCATTGGCGTTATAAAGCATGACTTTTAAATTGCTAAAGTTTTTAATTTTCATTTCATATGTGTTTCTTTTATATTCAACGCTTTGAATAGATTATTCCGTGGAGACGTTTGCTTTTTAATGCAAAGATACAGCTTTTAGTAATGAATGAAAGGATATAAATATTAATTTTATGGATTAGTTCAGGATTGTAAAAAAAAGTTTTTGGTTGTGTAACTTAGGGTCGGGATGAAATTGAATGAATTGGACGGGATGAAAAATGAGTAATTTTCTGAATAATATAAAGAAAGTAGAGTTAAGAATTATTGCAGAAGAATTAGATTTGACGGTAGGGGAGTGTTGGTGTATGGTGGTATCTCCATTGACGAGCGCACAAACCTCTATATCATTCAAGATGGATCTCTGACTGGTAGGTATAGGGATGAGATCCTCAGAGCTATTGTAGTCCCTTACGCTGCCGCTATCGGAGATGACTTCCTTTTAATAGAAGATAACTGCAGGCTATATCGTGCTAACCTGGTGGAGGATTTCCTTTTAGAGGAAGGAATCGTACGAATGGAATGGCTAACGTGTTCTCCAGACATGAACCCAATAGAGCACGTTTGGGATGCTCTAGGAAGTTGAGTTGCTGGCCACCAACCACCCCTACAAACTCTCCAAGAACTGGAAATGTTTCTTATGGAAGAGTGGGACAGAATACCCTAACTCGTGATTAATAGCCTCATTGACTCCGTAACTCAAAGGTGTTCAACGTTGCAGTGGAAACCATACAACCCTACTGAAAATTATTTCCTTTGAAGAAAACACCTTTTCTTATTATTTTTTTCTCATATGCACAAATTGTGTTTTTTTCCTTTTGTACACAAATAAGCAATAAAATGCATTTTTTTCTGTCAAACATGTATAATTTATTCTCATATAACCTACTACGTCTGTCGACCATGTATCAATCAGCTAAAATGTTTCCCAGCCACAAGATCCACCTAAAATCACAATATCCTTTAATTGTTTTGAGCAGTGTAAATTAACAGCCTTAGATATACTTAAGCAATATAACTCATTAGTATCCTATACGTATATTTTTAAATTCACTGAAACACAAACCCTTATATATCTCGATTTGTAGATAAATGAACTTAGGCCACTTTTAAAATAAACGAAATAAATGTAAATAATAAAGAGGGTATAACAAAGTAAGAATGAGTTTAAAATGAAAATATGAGGTTAAGATTTTAAACTCTCTTAATTTTTACGATAAATTATTATCTAAGTCTATAAGGCAGTGTTTCTCAACGTTTTAGTATCCACGGCCCAATTTTCAATCATAATTTTCATCGCGCCCCCCCCCCTCCTCCCCACCGCATACAATAAAATATATACAATAATAATGTATTTTGAGTATTTTGGCGCTAAACCTACACTACAACCTTAATTTTAAACTTTACAAATTACCAAGAATACCGAAATTTATTGAAATTTTGCAACACCGATCCTTAGCATTGAAAAAACAAGAATCCTATGCTTTTTTATTGCTCTTGCGTCCCTCCATTCTCACGGTTTCGCGAGAAGTTTCGATTTGTCTGGTCAGCAAAAAATTAAGCTAGGAGCGTGCGCAGATGTGAACAAATGTTTTCTCATAGAGAGAAGGAGAAAGTTCTATGACACCAATTTCAATTCCAGACACTCTCATTCGAGTCGATCCTTCTATCGCTATTGAATCTATTCTGAATGTGTATATTATATATATTTTCGTGTAATTGCAATTCACCGTATTAAATATTTACGTCAGCAGACTTATGCAGAATCATGGATAAATTTTTAAGCAGGCATAAGCGAGCACTAGACGATAGACAAGCATCAACAAGTACACAGATGAGCGTGGTTCCAAAAATAATATCAAGAAAATATTCTCAAGAATACTTAAATTTTGGGTTCACTAGTAGTGAAGTAAATGAAGAAGAAAGTCCCCTGTGTATCATTTGCTCAAAAATGTTGGCGGCTGACAGTATGAAACCTAATAAACTTAAACGACATTTGGAAACGCTTCATAGTGAGTACGTAAACAAACCCAGAGAATTCTTCGAATTAAAGTTAAAATCATATGAAAAGCAAAAATCATTGTTTAAAAAAACTTTGTCTGTGAATGAAAAAGCTTTAATTGCCTCTTACAAAGTTTCATATAAAATAGCCAGATATAAAAAGCCTCACACCATTGGTGAAGAGCTTATTTTGCCAGCCGCAATTGATATTGTAGAAATTATGTTTGGAGATAATTTTGCAAAACAAATGCAGTCTATACCTCTTTCAAATGATACTGTTGCCCGTCACAGGTTGAGAATCACTGCTATAAGGTATATTTAAAATAATAAAAAAACAAAAACTTTCAAATTATTCCAAGTTTAAAAAGTTATTGATATTCACATTTCATCAATATATAAATGTAATTAATTATTATATTTAATAAATAGATTAAACTATCAACTTAAATCCAATATTTTAAATATTATTAAAGTTAAATTTATTATTTTTAAATCCCTTAATTTGAAAATTACAAAACACACTCATAATAAATTAAACACACGAGCAAATAACTATAAAACTTAAAAAGAATATTAACGTTTTAATACTAATTAAAATACAAAGCAAAAGAAGAAAAACATTACTTTATAAAAAGAGCTCTTAATCACGAGGAGAATCATTTTTATAGCTTCACTAATTTAATTTTATTTAAAATATTTTATAAAAATCGATAACTTATTCATTATTATATTACATAGTTGTTGTCGTGTGCCAGCCAGGCTGGCAATATGGGGTGGGCTGCTCCACTTTTCCAACTGAATCATATTTGGTGTGGAGTCCGACTTCCTCAGTTCAGACATGCCATAGTGGTACCCGTTTATAGGGTAGGCAACCATTCACACACACACACACACACAAAGAAAGGACAAAGACTAGAAAGAGAGAAAGTACATCCACACCCGAGCCAGGATTTGAACCCAGGTCCCACCCACCTGTAGTCAGGTACGCTAACCTCTAGGCAGGTTGAGATTATATTACATTAACTTATGAATTATATTATTTTGATAACTTATTAAAAGCAATATATTCTTTAATGTATGCGTATCCTATTTTCTTTACTATTTATAACTTCCATATATTTATTGTTTCCAATAATATAATAATCATAGCCGCAATTAACTGTAAATGCTCTTATTGGATCATAACTATAGATACCATGAAAATCATTGTGATAACACGCAGATTTTAAAGAGCTTTAAGCCACAATAATTCCAAAGACAAGTATTTTCTTTGATCGGTTATTTCTTCATGCCAGCATTATACAGGAACAGTAAAAAAAACGAATTCAACCATATTTTATTAGCTTATATTTACTGGAAATATTTTTGTATAAAACAGTAAATTTACAAAAAACTGGTTACAATTTATTTTCAATATAATTGTCATGAAAATTGAGATCTCTGATTTTGACAGGATTTACATATATAACCAAGTAAAACTGGCACACATTTCTATGGGAAAAAAAGAATTTCATCATTTTCTAAAACTCTAAATAGAGCATATTGTTTAATTAAATTGAACAGTTTACTAAGGAGATTTAATTTCAAAAAATATATCTGATGTAGAAAACAAGTTGAAGATAAAATATGAACAGAAGAGTTAATTTCATTGAGTAGAATGCTGTAAAATACATAGTACTACTCATTTCAAAAATGTATTTTTCAAAATAAATTTTAAGAATATTTTAACAAGAGTGCGTAACGATGTTTCTTTAAAAAATATATATTGTTTCAAAGCTAAAGAGTTCGTTAAAATACACGGAAAGAAAAATCAATATTTATAAACATAAGAGTATTTATTAAAAGCAATGGAATAATTATAAATTAAGCATATTAACAAAATGAAAATATTAAGTAATATATTTTTATTGTTTCCTTTGCCCGTCAAAATTTTCGTTTGGAAATCAGTGCCACAAGGAGCGGAAAATGATTGCATCTTTACTCAAGGCACATCAATGGGCGTGACATTGTGGCTCCGAATGTGAGTACTCATAATTTAGAAGCAGGGATCGAGTAAAAAATTCTAGACTTATGGCCTGCCAAAGCCAGGGGTATTATTTGATATGAAAGACGGTCGAGACGGTATGGTGGTGTATGGAGCTCCAGAACCGAAGTTCGATCTCCTGTAGGATAAGTGTTCCTGAAAACTAAACAAATGATTAATAAATCTGAAATAGCAAGAATTTATTAGTCATGGTTTATTTTATACCTTATTGGATAGGAAGAATTAAAAGGAAAGGGGAAAAAACCATTAAATTAATAAAAAATAAAATTTAAGTAATTAAATTAAAAATAGGGAATATACGACCTGATGTTCGTGTTGTTGTCCGACTCGCCTCGCTTTTGTTTGTGTTCTGTTGTCCTAGGATTTGGTCTTTAACCTGAGTACTGTTCGGGGTCTGTTCTTATTTGCAGAGTTGAAAATATTGCATATCGGGATCTTTGCTATTTCATCGTTTTCAATGTCCGGAAGATTCCTATAGAACTTCAGGCTGATCTGAAAAAAGTAACTAGAAATATTATTGATACAAAAGTCACGCATGATAGCTTCATTTCTGAAGTACCATGGTGACTTGGAAATTAACCTGAGCGTTGTATTTTTTTGGGGGGGGGGGGTTTGGAGCTTTTTAATATGACTGTCAGCTGCGCTTCCAAAAATTTGGCTGGCATAGCTGACCACTGGATGCAACATTGACCTGTAAATTAATAATTTGTTTTTTAGATTTAACTCTGATATGTAGTTTAATAATGGGTTAAGTACTGCTTTCGCTGCCCTATATTTTTTAATGATTTTATTAATATGTGATTTATAAGTTAAACGTTTATCTAATGTTAATCCGAGATATTCTACTTCGTTGGACCATGGTATGTTTTGGTTATTAATTTTAATGTTGCTGTCTGGTCTTTTGTTACTTTAAGTGAAAACTATTGTTTGAGTTTTTCCTACGTTAAGTTCTATTTTCCATGCATTAAACCAGGTACTGAGTTTTATTAAGTGTTCATTTAGAATTTTAATAGCTATTTCTTTGTTTTTATTTTTAGTTAAAATTGCGGTGTCGTCAGCAAAAAGTTCTAAAATAGTGTTTGGCTGCGTTATGTATAATAAAAAGAGTAAAGGTCCAAGTTTACTGCCTTGCGGGACTCCGCTAAAAATATACCTGACTTCTGAAAAAGTTTCTTTGTATCTAACCTGGAATTTTCTATTGTATAAATAACTTTGTATTAATTTAACTATATTCCCTGGGATTTTTAAGAAAATTAGTTCATAAATTAAACCATCGATCCAGACTTTATCAAATGCTTTTGCAATGTCTAATAGGACTGCGCCTGTGTATTCCTTATGCCTGAAACCTTCGTGTATGTTTTCTGTGATTCTTAAAAATTGGTGTACTGTTGAGAGCTTGGGTTGAAAACCAAATTGCTCAGGTTTGAATATTTTATTTACATTACAAAATTTTCTTATCCTGTCAAGTATTATGTCCATAGCAATTTTGCTTAAGGAGGATAGGAGACTAATCGGTCTGTAACTATCAGCTTTATTTAGGTTTTTACCTGGTTTCGGTATTGTCCTGACTTCTGCAAATTTCTAGTTTACTGGGAATTGTTTTAAGTTTAGCATCGCGTTTATTATGAATGTTAGATGCACGATAAATTTTAATGTTAGGTTTTTTCCCATATTATTATTTACGCGGTCTTTGCCTGGCGCTTTTTTAGTTTTAAGTTTTTCAATTGAGTCTATTACTTGGTTTGGAAGCACTGTTTCTGTGTTTTCGTCTCTATTATTTAAGTTAAAATTTTTTACAATTTCCTCAACACCTGTGTTAATTAAATTATTTCCTGACATATTGTTTTTGAATTGGTTTTCGAAACTGTTAGCTAAAACTTCAAATTTATCTTTCTCAGACTATGCAATTTTGTTGTTTTTATTATCATCGAGGGGTGGGATATAAATCGGTTTTCTTTTAAATTTACGGGCTGCTTGTCAAAAGGAGCCTTCTTGCAGGTTTAAGTTTTCTAAATAACTATTCCATTTGTTTTGGTTAAATTCATAAAGTTCTTTTCTAATTTTACTGTTTAATTTGTTAAATTTAGCTTTATCAGGGGGGTACCTAGTCCTCAGCCATGCTTTCCTTGCTTTGTTTCTACCTTTGATTAAGAATTTTATGTTTTTTGGTATTTCATTATTATTTTTACTTATAATTTCTGTTGATGCCTCGGTGTGCGCTTCTTTAATTTTGTCGGTTAGTTCATCTACCCTATTTGCCAGGTCTGCGATATTATTTGTTTTAAGTTTAAGTTTTTATTATTATTTAGATATTCCTGGTATTTTCCCCAATTTGTTTTTAGTTTATTTTTTATTTTAAGGTTAGGTAGATTTAGATCAAAAGAGATCATTACGGGCATAAGCCCGTAATGATCTCTTTGAAAAATCTCTACTGATCTCTGAATCTCTACTGAATGATCTCTACCGAAAAAATAATGGATTACTTTGTACCCAAACTAATATTTTCGAGAGGGATCACTTTTTACAGGATTCTTTACCGATTTTTAAAAATGTTTGAGAGCTGCTCCTTGCAATTCTATATTTTTTTGTCTTATTTAATATTTTTTCGTCTTCTCTTCGAGTTTTCTTTTTTGCTCCACTGATGAACACATTAGTTTCTTTAAGAGTGATAAATATTCAACAGATTCCACTGAATACTCTCGGTAAACTAAATAAAGTTTCGTTTTTCGAGAAAAATAGAGTTAAATCTGTTGAATATGCAAATGAAACGAAACCAACTACAGAAGAAGATACTACGAACTTATAAAGAGTGTTTTTCCTTTTTATGTTTCATTGGTAAGGAGAAAAGAACTTTTTTTTTTCCTATTCTGTGCCCTTTCGTAAGGGTAACATAGAAGTTGAATTCGGCACCACAGTTCTCTCCGATCAAACCTCTGATATCTATTTGTCTTCGACTATTGTTCCCACAATGTCTGGAATGCTTGCAAATGGCCCATCGTTATTGAAGAATGAATCAAATTCTTAGGCGATATAAAAAGGAATCAAATAAAAATTTTAATATCAGATCATAAAAAAAAGAAAAAGAAACTATTTGTCAGAAAAAGTTAACAATATATTTTTTTTAATTTTAGATCCTAAATGGAAGTTAAATTTATCGTTGTCTGCGATGTCTGGGTAGGGACTAGACACTAGTTCGTAAAAACGTAAGTGTTCGCAAAAACGAGTGTCTACTGTATTTCTACTTATATATTAATATTTCCAAATACAACGAATTAAAATTTTTATGAATAAAATGAAATAAGTTTCTACTTACACTCTAATGGAAATAAAATAAATATTCTTCATTTACATAATTAGCTCACTCTGGAAATGCAATTAATTCTGTCAATTGTCATGAAACAAATTCAAGAAAAATCGTCTCAAATATTCTTGATTTCACAAAATCAGAGATAATTATATATTTGTTTCTAAATATTCTTGTATACCATTCATGATTGCTAAATAATACACATAGGAACTTCTGCATTAGCAAATTTTATAAGATTTACAACATTTAGGAAACTGTGAAGACAGTGCTTTTTTTTTTTTCCCCCTCCAAAAGAAAATTTACGTTCCAAGATTCTTACACATAAAAATTGAAATTCCTATAACTCGTTTCCAGTTTCCTGTATCATGCGAAAAATTGTTAATCTTTCTATTTAAGTTTTAGACCGTTTTTTCATTCCAATTTCTTTCAAAGACATAAAATACACCTGCGCATTTTCTCTCATATCCACTAATTCCATGGTTTGCAGAAAATGGGGCAG
Source organism: Latrodectus geometricus (assembly GCA_026290005.1). Taxonomy (NCBI): domain Eukaryota; kingdom Metazoa; phylum Arthropoda; class Arachnida; order Araneae; family Theridiidae; genus Latrodectus; species Latrodectus geometricus. The sequence continues at coordinate 9,022 of JAPDSC010152174.1, forward strand.
TGTTTTCTTAGAGATTTAAAATGAAATTCTAAACATCATTTAAAATATAAATCTTATCATGGTTGCTAACGTTACAATTGTTAGTCACTTAACGGTCATTCTTTGCACACGAGGGCTAATTAGACCGGGGTCTGTGGTTTAAAGTAGTTTCCAAACTGCAGGGAATATCTAAGCCCAAGGTTGGATTCGAACCCATGAACTGCTGACCCGAAGACAAGAGGGCTAATCATTCGGCTTCCAGCTTGATGAAAACATTACAAATATACTTGAAAATTTATAAAGAAGACACCAAAGTAAACCCATGCTTTGCTTTTGTACTTATGATGCTATTCTCTCAGAAAAATCAGCATATATGAAGACTATATGTATTTATCTTACGAAACAATATCGTATTCTATATTTCGTATTTTATAAGAAAACTCATTCTACTCCAAGTCAAATTCTCTTCAGCAACTCATTTGACTTTTTCAACGCAAGTTGTAAACTTATCATTGTTTCGTAGTTATTAATCAGTTCCTTTCACTATATATATATTTATTGACGATTAAACATAAACTTAATTATGTCGGTGAGACAATATAGAGTAAATATTGACAAGATCTCTCTTGTACCTTTTTTTGTGTACAATAACAAATACGAAGTTGCACCCATATCACTTTTACAAAAAACGTTCATAAGCAATCAATCAAAGTAAACTTTCGATTACGATTATGATTATTCACAAACCTTTCATTCAATTAACTCTTAAAATAATATTGAATGAATAAAAAGCCGTTTATCTATAGCTAACACTTCTGATTTCTTCCAAATTCCAGTTGTCTATTTGCGTCAATAATAACTGTGTGCAAATACAGCAGATACTTGTTTTTATGAACCTCTACTTTATGAAACCTCATAATTTTGGGAAATATTGGCTGGTCCATAATAAGCTCCAATAGACCCAATGGTAATTTTAATTCCCATTCACAAACTAAAATTATGAAAAATTTCTTTTCTGTGAATTCCTTTTCATGCATTCCTTGTATGCTCATACTTTTTATCATTTATTCTTAATACTTGTTGAGTGGATGATTTAGATCTTTGTTTTCATTGTAGAAGGTAAGTTTTTGGAATTGTAAACAGGCTGACATCCATATTTCTTAAGAAATTTATGAGAAATGTTTGCCTCCTATTTTAAAACTCGTCTCACAATCAAAAATAATCAATAGCTTTAAGAAGAGGCATAGTAACTTTTCCAAGAATTGACAATGTCATGGAGTCACCTCATTAAACTGACAATCTATGTACCATACTCCTGCCAATCTATACTTTGATTGATACTGCAGCTAATCACCTTGTCTACTGGTCAGCGTGCCTGATTGCTGGTATGGTGGACCTGGGTTCGAATCCCAGTTTGGGCAAAGAGATGTACTTTCTCTTTCTCTCTCTTCTATCTTTGTCCTTTCCTTGTACGAATGGTTGCCTACCCTATAAACTGGCACCTATTACATGTGTGTACTGAGGAAGTCGGACTCCACACCAAATTATAGCTCAGTTGGAAAAGTAGAGCAGTGCCTCCCATATTGACACCAAAAAAATTGATTTTGCAGGTAAGAAAATGACACCTAGATTATGTAGGCTTTGTTAAAGAAACCATTGCAAGTATGTATGTGAGTATCTATATATACATGAACATATTTGTATGTTTATACACATATATATAAAAAAATCAAGTCTCAACTAGTTTGATAAGTTAGCAAATATTGATAACTTTCTACATGAATTAAACTTCGGTATATTTTTCTCATATATGTTTAAATAAATTATGTTTTTTTTAAATTGGATAACAAAATTAAATAAATTATGCTATTAATAAACTTCGCCACATGTACCGACTTAAATTATGTCTTCAAACTACTTAGTGTAAAAGTCTAGATATAGGCTGTCTACGCCAGCTGAAATGAAAAGCGTAGATAAATGTATTAAGATTTTCTGCAATTACATCAGTCTTCTTATGTATGTCATAAATAAAAATCGAAAGAGTTCAAATAGTTGCTTTTCACGCATATATGACTTCTGAAATTGTATTAGTAAATATTAGTTTGGGGAAAAAGTTATCCATTATTTTTTCGGTAGACGTCTGTAGTGATCGCCATCTCGTGAGGTATCTATCAAACAATTTCAAATTTATGCTCATTGGAAAGGTGACATTTGACACTAAAATATTCTCTTGCGGTTTTTTGTTTGATTAATTCAGTTATGAGTACAAGGTTTTAAAAATAGAAGACAACACACAGAAAATTCGATACATTTTAGTTTTTCTTTTAGAATGGCGAAAATGCTAACCAGGTGGCTAAAATCGTGAAAGGTGTTTATCGTCCTATATATGACTGTAACAACCAGTTACGCACAATTTTGGTTTCGTCGATTCCGTTTGGGTATTTGGATGCTAAAGATGCACCTCGCATGGATACAACATCGTCGAGAAAGTCTATAAAATATCAAAAATTATCAAACTTGACAGCAAGACCTAAAAATCTACATGAAAACTGTTTTAAACCTTTTTACAAAGCGAGTCTGAAAGAAGTTACAAAAAGTTCACGTAAAAATAAAGGATTTCTTTTTCCCCAACCTAATATATTGGAGCACGCTACGTATTAAAATTTTTTAGTAGCTATTACGCTCAATGTAACACAAACAATCTCAACAATCTACCAGTTAGGTAACCTAACTCCTAATATAATACTAAAATAATAGCCTTATTTAAAGTAAAAAAGTAATTATAATATACAGCTAAATATATATAAAATAATATAATATTAGTATACATGTATATTATATTTTAAATACAGTAAATTAGTATTTAAATTATAATATACAGCTACCACTAATACGTCATTTACTAGTTCTATTATTTTCAAGTACTAGTCCGTAATGCTGCTTTTAACATTCTGCACAGTAACTGTTTTAACATTACATTCAGTTTGCTCTAAAATCGTAGCACAAAAAGAAAATCAAGGAAAATGTATTTTATAAACCAAAGATCTCGTATTTTTATACGTAGATTATATCAGAGAAAAGGAATTTGTCTTGAATATCCTTTTCATGGAATTTCAAGATCTTCGTGAAAGTAGATACGTAAACAATAATTTTTCTATAAACACAAAATACAATACTTTGAGAGTTTTGAAACACAACCACGTTTATCAGACAGGAATTTTTTCCAGAAAAGTTTTATTCTTTATCTTAAAAAGTATGTTCCAATAACTTTTTAAGTTAGCGAAGTTTCTCATAATATTAAAATAAAAAAAATTTCTGTTTTAAAATGCGAATATAATAATCATGCATTTTTTACTTAGCATTTTATTCATTCATGAAAATGTTTTGAATAATAATTCTGAAGTGATTCGTTCCTTGTTCATGATCATAATTTTGTCACAAAGTCTCACGAGACTAGCTAAGATTAGGTAGTATAAGAAAAAATGTTTTTATTTCATAAAATAAGTCATGAAATTTTCCCAGTCATTCCTTACAGGTCATATCCTCTGATTAAAGGCAGTCATTGACTATATTCGAAGGAGTAATGACGGAAGTTGTACCTATATTCACAAATTCAGAGCCTTGACACCCTTGAGCAAACCTAAACAAACGGACATATTGTACCAGAATGAAGCCCCGATAAATTGGCTTGTGATGGATCCGTTTGAAATGCAGATCCAAGCTAACTTCTGGCGACCGTGAGTTGCTGGAATACACCTGACAATCGTGTGTGCATGTAGACTATACTGTCCTACGCCTCTGTACATGGTTAGCCTTGAAACGGAGGCAACAACGACGAATATAGAATTGCATACGAATATGGACCATAGACACTCTTTTAACTGCCTTTGTTGTTGCTTCTGATGACACTTGGAAACGCCAAGCCCACCCGTCAGAGATTAGGCGATTGAAGTCAGAGAGAGAGCGTCTTCCGTTTTTGAGTAAAGCTTCCTCATACGAAGGTAGAAGTACGACTTTTGGCTCATAGATGGCAGCACCATATGAATCTTCCAATTTAGAGATTGAAACCAGTGAAGACCCAAAACCTGGCTCCAACCACCCCCAGAGTTATCAATTTATAATGAGAACATGGAGAACATAGCAGCCTGACATTTTTACGTAGCCATTAGTGAACACGACGAATCTTCGGCTAAGCCGGGATTCGAACTCACCACCTTTTAGTAACGAGAACGACGCCCTAACCAACCAGGACACAATGGCCTTGAAAACTGCTTTAGAAGAGCAAAGACACGTTCTTCCTACGTTGTTAATAGATCGCATAATTAAGATCATCATACATTCCTGCATGCTCTGTATTACCTCACGGGGGGGGGAAGGGGATCGTTTCCTATACCAAACTTACACTTCTCATTTTTTATATTGTATATATATGCTAATTTTTATAACACCATAATTGTCTGATGATTTATTTTTATGCTATTTTGTACCTTCTTATATATGTTGTATAATTATATAAGTTTATTAAAATCAACGCATAACTTTTTGCGTTATCGTTATTTTTGTGATTTTTTATTATTTTAAAATAACCAATGTCTATTTATGTACACAGTGTGCTACAAAATGATAAAACAAGTTGATATATTTGAGTTTTTTTTATAAATCTATTATAAAAAGTATAACTTTTTAATTAAATTAAGTTGATGTAAATAAATAAGAAATTAAATATATGCGAACTATTTTTAAAAAATAAATGACAATACAAAATAATTTTATTAAAAATTTTTAAAATTTTCATTCAAATGTCTTTTTAAGTTATGAGATTGCCATTCAAAAGAATTTTTTTTTTCGTGAAATTTAAGGGATGTTAATTAATACAGTTTTTCTTGAAAACTGCGTATGGATGATTTTAATTGAAGTAAATTTGGTAATTTTATTTCATTTATTAGTGATAGCTGCTTACAATTCGTATAGGATCATATTGAAATTATCTGCATTGAACTAAGGAGCCAAAGTTTTTTCTTAAGGAACTCGAGTTTGGGCACTTATGTACTATGACAACTACCTAGATGTATCGCCAAAACAGATAACCGGAAAATATGACGATTACCTGAAAAAATCTAGTCACAAACATAGCTTATAGATGGCATTAAAATAAAGAGTATTATGTAAATATTATTTAAATTCTGTTATTTTCCCCGATGAAATTTGTTATCGCCAAAAATCTCCACAAGAATCGTCATAGTACGTAAGTACCCAAGTTTGTATTATGGATTGGACACAGCTTAACCCTTCTTTGCATAATGGTGGAAATTTCCATCATAACCTATAATGCCCAAAAATTATATAAAATAATAAGTTCACTTTAAGTTGATCGTGTTTGGATACCTTTTTAATGTCCATTGCATAAAAAGAAACAGCTGTCAAAAATAAACAAGTGTCATTATCAGTGAAACGAGCTTAAAGTTGTCTCATTCCGCTGTTTGTTGTAGTTGCAATAAACGTATGATTTCGTTTATAATTTTGTTTTATTATATTAGAGTTTCTATTGCTAAACAATTGAAAATGAGAGGAAGAAAGGTTTGTAACACGTGTTTCTGTTATTTTCCTCTTTTATTTCTATTTAGTACTAAGCTAATGATCTAACTTTGGATGATGATGGAAATTTTTAGCATATTGTTTTTTGCTAAATTTATACTATAAATATATATACTAAGATTTTTTTAACCATTTTTCCTTTAATTTTGAACATGAATTATATCAACTTGATTAATTTCACCAATAAAGAAAAAAATCATGCAAAGAAGGGTTAAGACCTTAATTGTCCCTTCTGAAGCGAATTTTTAGCTGATTTTATGGCATGGAATAGTTCTCTATCTTGCGAAATGTTCCTGTTTCATTCTCTTCAAAGTCAATTAAAATTTATGAAATATTGGTATAGCTGTAATTGATAGCAAGCGAGCCTTATTTGTCGAGGAATTTGCTGTTCCAATTTCAAATGATTTGCTAATACTCCTCACACCATAACAAACCCATCGCCACTACTACTCTGAATGGTCAACTAAAAAAAAATCTCGAATTTCTGCTCGTAGTTATAGCAGTTGTAAATATTATCATATAAGCTTTCTAATGGGTTTTTTTTTTCCCCGTCAGTAAAATAATCTTTTTTAAGTATCGCTCGAGGTCATGACCTCTGTTTTGAAATTTTGTCTATTACTTCTAACTAATACAAGTTTATTTCTTTCTCCTAAATCTAATATTTTTTCAAGAAAATCGCTTTTATTTTACTCATTATGCATAGCAGTTTTAGAACCAATAAGGACCTTGTTCATTTTCCCCTTTTAAACTTTTCAAAACTTTTGAAAAACACTCAAGTAATTATCCAAGCAATTTTGTGAATTTCCTGATAAAAAGAAAGAAATTAAACTCAAATTTTATTTATAATATTATTATTTAAACCTTTTTCGTAGTACAAAATCACATTTTAAGACTTTTTTGAAATAAAAACAATCATAATTTTGAAAAACTCAGACTATAGGTAGTCTTACATTTTTGTGACACTGAGATTTTAAACAAATTGTTTGTTGTTTTTAAGCAATTAAAGTTTTTCATAAAATGATTTATATATTTCAGAAATTATAATTTTAATTGCTTTAATCTTCTAAAATAATCATTTGGAGTATTGTGCTATTTAAATGAATGATATATTGTGTGATTTTAATAATTTTTAATTATATATACATAACATTTAAGATAGGAGTTAAGCTCGTGATTTTTTTTTAACGAAATATCCAGCGCGTTATCCGTTTAAGCACCAATTTGGTATATTAGAACATGCAACTCAGCATATATATATATATATATATATATATATATATATATATATATATATATATATTTCAGAAAATTTTTATTATTTATATACTTCATTTAGTCTTGGAAAATTTAATCTTTACTTTTTTCGAACAGTTATTTCAATACATAAGTTTCATTTCAATACATACATTCAAGCATAAGTTTTAATTGGAATTTATAAAAATCGAATCCTCTCATCCCATTCCGTTAGGATATCTGTTGTTGAATTTACTCACGTCAAAATGAAGAGGGGGGGGGGTGGTGAGGAGAAAGATGAGGTTCGAGTTCATTGGTGGAACGTGGGTCAAAGTGCAGAAGGAAAGCTATTTCCTTCGGGATACTAGGGATGGCTAAACCAGTTATTTTCTAATAACTAGTTATCATCGTTATGTTCCATAAAAAATAACATGTTATAAAAACTGTTATAAAATAACAGTTTTTGTCACGTGATCAATATGAGAGCTTTTATTGGTTCACTGGCAACTGATAACAGTTTTTGCAGAATTCTGTTATGCAGTTAATCACATGACTCATTTAGGAGCCTTTCATTGGTTTTCTTGTAACTTATAACAGTATGACGTAGATTCTGTTATTTGAAAGGTCACGTGTTTAGTTTTACCATATTTCATTGGTTCTCTCATACCGTTAAACAGCTCTGGAACGAGAAGTTATTCCAAGAAAACACATCTGTTTGGCTTTCTTGGAAATTCCGAAGGGCTATTAGGATAACAAAACTGGTTTTTGAGGAAATGCAGTTAAGTTAAAAGAGACTTATGGTGAGCCATGATTATCTAAAATTGAGTGGAAGTAGTTTAAGCGGAATTTTTTTCCACATTGATATTTTTTATTAAAAGAAATTATTCAAGAAATCATTTAATCTTACATTTAAAAAAAATTATGATATTACGTTAATAATTTAAAGACTTTTTTTTATTTGAAAAAACAGTTTATAATCTTGCAACACAGGTTGTTAAGATTAGAAACTCGATTGCAGAATAAATAAATTTTGCCTATTACAAATATTATATTTTTTAATTAACCGGTTATTTTAATAAAAATGGATAATATTAATTTTTTCATTTATTTTTATTGCAATTATTTAAATTATAATTTGAATTTACACTATGTTTCATTCCAATTTTTTCAATAAAAATAAGTTGAGTCCAGATATGAGATAACTTATTTTATAATAATAATATATTATAAATTGACATATCTACGTGAACACATGTTTTAAATATTTAAACGTTCGTTATTAAAAATTATAAATAATTCGATCGAACGTTATTAAAAATTTCCAATAATAAACATTAACTTTCAATGCTTACAAAAAGCTTACCTTTCTATCAAATTATAATATTTCACTATATATTCTTGATTTAATGCTCTTGTATAATCTAATTTCGTGTGAAATCTACTTTAAATATATTAATAAACAAAACTTTGCATCATAAGGGAGTAAAAATATAAATGCTAGAGGAAAAGAATAATTTTTTTTTAAAATACTCGTTATGGAATGACATTTTTAAATAAAAATGTATATTGCGTATAAACAACATTTGCAGAAGAATGATGAAGATACTATTGCAATAAATAAGACACTAGCTATAATGAATAGAATTACTGTCACATTATAATAGTTTATATATTTTAAAATTATTTTCACACAAATATATTTTTTACCATAAGCTACAGATTTGATTATTATTTATCTCTATAGAGATTACTATTCTGGCGAATTTCTTGATTTACCATGTTTAGTATTTGTTATATAATTTTACATCAAATATCAATCCGTCTTCATAGAAGAATTCAAGATTAAGTAACTTTTGAAATTATAAATTTTTAAATAAATTAAAAGAATAAACAAGTTTAACATGATTAATTTCTACATATCAAGCATATGGTAACAGCAATCTTTTTGTAATTTATTAATGAATATTTTCTATAGAATTGCATAACAATTGCTTACATGCTGTCTATCTTAAAAAATATATTTTGCAAGTAAAATATTTGGCAGAAGTTCAATTAATTAAGCTATATCCAAATAGGACTTTTATTAACTCTACTCATTTTAAAATATTTAAAACAAAGAATTAAATAGTAAAAATAATACAAGAAATAAAACAAACTATAGAAACAACAGAATCAGAATTCTGACATGTATCAGAATCAGAATTCTCACACAAAAAGAATTACAACCCTCACATATTTGTAGCCAAATTAATAGTTATCTAATTTATAATTTACTCTAATTTATAAGAATTTATAATAATTAATAATTTCTGATGTTGCTTGTCAATAATCAATTTTAAAGTTAAATTTCTAGGTAATTCAGAAATTTGAATCTGGTAGAATTTTGAATTAAACAATTCTAAGTAAACGTAGTTAGTTATAAATAGCTCTACAAACGAAAAATACAATTAACAAGAGTTTTTAGATTTTGAATGTAAAAAGGTTTCCATCAGCATAAAGTATAAAATAAAGTTAACTTTTAAATTTTTTTGCTTAAACCAGTTTTTAATAGCGAGAAATTAATTTTACAAATTTACAAAAATGATAAATTTTATCACAAAGGGATTATTAATTCATTATTTAAACTAAGATTTGAGCGATTAAAAAAGCGTTATAGCATTTCTGAATTCAGATAATCTATTAATTTAAAAAAGTTTTTTCTTACACACACACACACACACACACACATATATATATATATAAATATATATATATATATATATATATATATATATATATATATATATATAAACTAGTAACAATTCATATAATTACATGACATGTATCAGATAACAATTATATTAATTGTTATTTTAATTTAATTATGATAATTGTTTTTAAACAAATAATAAAACATTATCAAAAAATACTGTTAGATTCTACAAACTTTTAAAATTTATTTAAAATTTAATTGAATAAGCTTAATTTTTTAATCTATTTTTATTTATAAAAATTAATAATTTTCCTCTCTAAATTTGACATAAAATTTCAAATATTTCACACTTATCTTAATTTTGATCATAATTTCGAGTTTGTAAAATATATTTCAGCTTAATAAAAATTTTGTTAAAATTCATAAGATTCACACAAATAAAACTAAATTTCAATGGAAGATGAATAAAATGTCCCCACAATATTGTCATAAAAGGATCTTTAAGAATCCCCATTCTTACTAATGCTTTCATCGTTTTTACAGTGAAATCTACGAATTCAAACATCCGCTTTTCAACAATTAACTCCCACCCTCCTCTGCAGTAGAGAGTCGAAGGTGTCATTAATACTAGTGTCTCGAGGTAGAGTCATAGCCGGGCTCCAGATGGGAATTCTAACGCATGCGCACTTGAAGAAAGTGGTGGTAATAATTTGGCGGTGGACAATGTGAACATTTAGTTTTAATAACCCTGTTTGCTTAACTATGGAGCCGAGTTTCGGTACTCTATCAGAGAAATGAATTTCGTCGCCCATTGAGACATATCTTTCCTCTTACCCATTAAAAAAAAAAAAAAAAAAAAAAAAAAAAAAAAGAATGATTGCAATTATTATATTTCCTTCTTATTTCTATATTTTAATAAAGATATTATAAACTTTGTGTCATGTATTTTTTCCAATATTTTTTACGTGCTAGCAATAAAAAAGAAGGATCACATTTCCTTCTGATTTCGGTATTTAAATTAATAGATTATAAGCAAAAATAAGAATAAAATATCCTGTGCAAAAAAGTCAAGGTAGAATTACATCAATTTTTTTTCACTAAATATATGAAACAAAACATTTATAAATTTTATCACTTCATTATGCTTTTATGACCAAGCTATATTTTATGCCGGGTTAATAAATTCAATTTTTCATTATTTTAGAATTTTTTTTTTTTTTTTTTTTTTTTTTTTTACTTTATCATGTTTATACGCCAAAGCAATATTTTATGTGTGTCTGGTTTATAATTATTTATCTCAAGTAATTTCTTCAAAATTGAATTTTCTTTTTTTTTTTTTGGCATGCATGAATTTTTTTAACAAGCTTTGGATGCATTATAAATTTCAATTTAAAAAAAGAAAATTAAAACACTATGTTATTTAATGTGTACATTGTCTATTTCTTAATTTAAAAATTGTACTAAGATAAATCACAAGCTTCCAATAAATTAAATTTCTGTAGTTGGAGAGTAGAACTTTATTTGAAAAAATAAGATTTTAGTTTTTATAAATAAGGAATACAGCGATCTAAATAATAAGCTTCTTACTATGAATTTTGCCGAACAATCAATTTATTGTCTGAATTTTTTTTTAATTTATGTATTTCAAAAGTTAATTTATGTATTCAAATGTTATGTACTTTAATAATATATTTCAAACCATAAAATTCTTTCCTTAGCAGCTACTTTGAATATAGCTGTCAAAAGAGGTATTAAGATTATACATAAAGTTTGTTTAATAAACATAGCAGCTACGGTATTTATAAACATTAGTAAATTACGAATTTATTCACTCATCAGTAATTAACAATTCTTGACTTTTCATACATTTTGTTGGTACATATAAGAATAAAAAATAATCCACTGCTCTAACAATACATAAAGTTTATATTGACAATCACGAAGATTTAATCAACGAATACTTTGTAAAGGCTACTAAAAATATAGCAATACTAAGTCGACACTCTTTTTGAAAGTATAACGGATATGTAAACAAAATACACTTTCTAGCCGGATAAATTTATCGCATTATTTACATCGCCAACCCGCTGAATCTCAGCTAAAATCTCTTACTCAACGCGCATGCGTTAGAATTTCCATCTGGAGCCGAGCTATGAAGGACTCTATCTCGAGACACTAGTGTTCAAAGCACCGTCAATGCGAACAAGAGGTGAACGAGACGTGTATCCAATGGCACCCCATACCATCACGCCAGGTTATGGGCCACTATGATGATTACGAATGCACTCTGCTAGTGTGCATTCACCACGATGCAGCCAAACACGGATGCGACCATCATGATGCTGTACACAGAACTTGGATTCATCTGAAAAGATGACGTCTCGCCATTCGTGGGCCCAGGTTCGTCGTTGATCTCACCATTGAAGGCGCTCTTGTCTATGACGCAGCGTCAAGGGAAGCCGCAGCCTTGGTCTCCAAGCTGAGAGTCCATGCTGCTTAAGAATGAAATAGTTACAGGATACTTTTCAAACTACATAAGTGGTGTTTAATGGTTGCTGCCAATAGAAAAAATTTACTGTTTATTCCGAACAAATGTCTAGTATATCTCTAAATTGCAGGTGGTTTAGAAAGGAAGAAGGTGCTGTGATATTTAATTGATTAGCTTTTCAGCGCATTCAGACAAAGCAGGTGCCAGTAGCGACACCTACATTGTGTTTAAATGAGGAAATTGTTCAGCCGGTTCCTCATACACAAATTGCATTTGAACGTTGTTGCCTGGTGAAAAGTTGTTGTGATGCCTTGTGTAAAAAGGAGAAATGCGTACCAGCATGTTTCTGACTTTGATAAAGGTCGAATTGTAGCGTACCGGGATTGCGGTTTATCTTATTGCAGTATTGCTGCTCGCGTCGGTCGAGATCCAATGACTGTTAGCAGAATATGGAATCGATGGGTTTAGGACGGTAATACGGAACGCCATGCGGGATCTCAACGGCCACCTATCACTAGCAGCCGAAAAGACAGGCATATTATCTGCATGGTCGTAATGGATCGTGCAACCACGTCACGAGCCACGAGTCAAGAAAAGGGGTCGTTTGGAAGACAACAAGTGTCTGCACGAACAGTTCGATGACGTTTAAAGCAAAATGGACTCTCCGCTCGGAGACCATGGCTGCGGCTTTCCTTGACACTGCGTCATAGACAAGAGCGCCTTCAATGGTGTGATCAACGACGAACCTGGGCGCGAGAATGGCCAGACGTCATGTTTTCAGGTGAATCCAGGCTCTGTGTACAGCATCATGATGATCGCATCCGTGTTTGGCGGCAACGCGGTGAACGCACACTGGCAGCATGCATTCGTCATCGTCATACTGGCCCATCACCTGGCGTGATGGTATGGGGAGCCATTGGATACACGTCTCGGTCACCTCTTGTTCGCATTGACGGTGCTTTGAACAGTGCACGTTACATTTCTGCTGTGTTACGACGCGTGGCTCTACCCTTTATTCGAGCCCTGCGAAACCCTAAGTTTCAGCAGGATAATGCCCGACCGCATGTTTCCGGTATTGTACGGATCTTCCTTGATACAGAACATGTTCGGCTGTTGCCTTGGCCAGAAATTTCTCCAGATCTTTCACCAATAGAAAACGTTTGGTCAATGGTTGCCGAGTGATTGGCGCGTCACCAAATGCCAGTCACTACGGTTGATGAACTATGGCATCGTGTTAAAACTGCTTGGGCATCTGTACCTGTACATGCAACCCAATCTCTGTTTGACTCAATGCCCAGGCGTATAACTGCTGTTATTACTGCCAGAAGTGGTTGTTCTGGGTACTGTTTTCTCAGAATCTATTCATTCAAATTTTTTGAAAATTTAATCACTAGTATAATATATTTGTCCAATAAATATCATTTTGTTATCTGCATTTCTTCCTGGTTTAGCAATTTTAATGGTCAATAGTGTATTTTCAAATACTTATATTTATTTAAAAAATATATCTGGAAGAGAGAGAAATGATTTTACGTAAATAATCCTACTAAGCTACTTGTTGCCACACTACATCGTGTTTTTGAGATCCAATTTACTACTTTGAATTTTTGAAGGGTAAGTTTAAATGAACTCTTAAGTACTTAAAAATATTATATTTAATAGTATTTAATTATTTTGAGAAGATTGACAGAAAGAATTTTGAAAATCAGCCCGAAAATTAATGTAGATATGGCTACCGATTTAACCTGATGGGATTCCGGGGCAAAAACTGCTTTGGAGTTCCCCTTTGCTTCATTCTTTGGGGACCCCTTCTGGAGCAGAAACTCGTATTTTCTTAAATATATTTTGCGATATGAAAAATGCAAGCTTTTGATTGGCCAAATTTGTTCTCGTAGCTTTGAAGATTTAGCTGCACTCCACCCTTAGAAATATATGGATTTAAATAATATAGATTTTTTTTGTGTTCAAACGAAAAATTAGCGATGAAGCTAACATAAAACTGACAAATTTTACATTGTACTGATATTTTGCTTAAAATAATTTTTTAAAGAAAGAAAGGTAAAACAAACTTTTCCGTTTGGGGACTCCTTTATGATGTAAATGGCCCGTGGCAGCTGCGCCATATGTCCCTGCCTTAGTCAACCTCTGAATGTAGTCTCTTCAAGGTGAATTGTCGTTAACTTAATAAGATTTTATGTATTATATACGATTCAGTGTTAAATACTTCACATCATTTTACTTTTAAAATGGTTTTTAACAATTGACAACTTGAAAATAATGAAACGTTCTCAAGGTTGTCATCGAATATAAATTGTTTATAAGTTGTATATCATCTTTAAAAAGAAATTAATTTTATTTTAATTCTTTAAAAGAAATTTTGATTTAAAGTTGGAAACTTTTACTTTATTTGACTTTAGCTATAACATATCAACTTACATAAACCGCTCAGGTGATTCGTGTTGCTCTAAGAATTTAATATATTCCTCAATCTGAGAATTTATTTAGATTCATATGAGAATTGCAAATATTTTTCCCTATTTGTATAATTTTTCCATAATATTAATTAGAAGAAATCTTATAAATTTTTTCTATCATATTTCAACATACAATACCTGCCATTTTCAGCACAACCAGTGATGTTTTGGATATCTCTGACACCTTCGGTATACATTATTGTTTGATGATGAACATGAACAATTACATGCACGTTACCGTATTTAAATATTACAGAATCATATGAAATCGAAACAATCAAAGTCATGTGACAAATGTTGAGCATCATCTATTTACAGTAATAGTAGTATTAATTTGTGTAAATATATAAATAATCAAAGATTAAAGAAAAATAGATCATTCAGTTTAGCTGATAAAATGAAGATAATTTCCCAATCGGTAGAGCTTAGATCTTTTATTAGCCCGCTTCAAGGCCTTCCACACAGAACTTTTGTCCGACGCGAACTCAGATGCTTCCGACTATCTGAGACAGTTGGTTCTAGAGGTCATAGATGGGTTGAATAACACTGGGAGCGGTGTCTTTATTGAGAGTCTTTCTATCCAGTTTTCTAGACACAACCCGGACAGTTGCTCATTATTCAGAAGCGAATTAATTGACATAAATAAAGGATTAAAAACCATCCTCCACGGGACAAAATCTAGTGACATTTGGATCCTCACAGACATGACTAAGCTCGATCCAATACCTACAGGACTGGAGTGGAGTGTGCGACTTTGTGGGCATGCAGATAACCACCCATCTTAAAAATCTTGCCAAGGGTAAAGAAGTCCACTTTCAGTGGATTGATTCTCTCCCATGTTAACATCCGTGGCAACGAAGCTGCAGACATCTTGGCTAAAAGAGGTTGTTCTGAGTTGCCCAATGGGGAAAACACACTCACTTACAAAGAACTTTTTACTATAAAGAAAAAAGAAGTGAGACAATTCTGGCTCGTCTTTCCCGCCCATCCCTGGTTTTACAGTAAGACTGGGGGCGCGTTGGATTTCGGGGAAGACAGACATGATCAAACGGCCATCTTGAGACTCAGAAGTGGGCATCTGAAATGCATGATGTTCGATTCTGGGCACAAAGTATTTTCATTATGCAATAAATGCAATCTGAGGCCGGCTTCCCCCGATCACACCCTGGATTGCTTGGGGTTCACTCTGGCGGATGTCCGCGCAACTTCACTACTGGTGCTCGATTTCGCTAGGGTTCACGGTGTCATGGATTTGATCTAGCTGACGCTAGATCTCTGAGGGATTGGAAACTACAACATAATCCATTTAACGTGATCTCAGATAGTGGAATTTTTGTGATAAATAAAGTTGACTGTAACTTTTAACTATGTCATCAAATGACGTTTCAAACCTACTAAACTGTTCATATTTTGCAGAGAATTAGAACAAAGTTAAAAATGGAATTTATGATTAAAATTTCACTTTTTTCACTAATAATATTTAGAGAAGGAAGGTAGTTGGTCATTTTGTTGAAACCCTATAAAATTAGAATTCTTACTTTTGAAACTATTTTCGTACATGAATTTAAGTAATTTTCCACATCAATTTTGATAGTACATCAACAAATAATATTCTTTAAGCAATTGCTTCATTTTGCCTTAATTTTACTTCAGTTCGACAAAATGCGAATCTCACTTAATATTTTGTAAAAAAAAATTTATTGGAATATTTCTACTTTTAGCAGCTGTTTGTTAGTTATTATATTCCATAGATTTAAGCACGCCATTCACCGCACTGGGAACAAGATATCAATAATTCAAAATATTAAATTAGGAAAAGTCGTGATATATTTTTATATTTATATAACAAATCACACACAACTGTTATACAAAGTAGTTTGGATAAATTCTTGTCGGTTCCCTTTTAATGATTTTAATTAACATGTTTTCAACTTAATAAATATGTGATTAATATTCTTTCCAACAGCTAGTATGCAAAGGCTTTAGTTGATGCCCTTGCGTCGCTAAAACATTCTTTGTTTTTTGTTTATACTTAAAGGAACTTCTATATTTTATCAGACATTGCTCTCTTTCTCTCTCCGTAATAACAATATTCTCTGATTTTTTTCTAGAAATAAAAGTATATAAAGAATATTTAAAATGCATTTGAATTTCGGAAATGATGGCGATTCTAAATAAAATTAACTCATTATAATGACTAAGAAAACATATTAAACGTCATTTCTGACTTTCATTTTCTGGGGATTTCCTTCGTTTGAGAAGGACGTTCGTATGCTCTCGGTATATCGGAAACACTCTCCACCACAACGGTTCTACGGAATCATCGCCTCTTCAAGCCACGATCTTCCCATTGGGAAAAAAAAGCAGTTTTCACTGCTAGCAATTGATTGCCTTTGGGCTAAATTGTTATCATGGAACAAGAAATGGATATGGAAACCGGACACGAAAACATCATTAAACCGGCTAAACTAGTCGACATAATGAAAAACGTATACAGCTCTTGCGCGGAATTAGAGATAAAAAATCTCACATCTCTCAGGATGGCACTCATGGGTAAAAAACCCTGTACGTCGGATGTTATCCCATTCCAAGCTGAAATTGATAAATTAACTACCTCGATCAACTTCTTCAGAGAATCTATCAAGCCTACTAGCACAGGTAAATATGGTTCTGTCTCTGATATGGCTCCCCCTCTTAACCCAGCTAATATTAAGCTAGCTAATGTTGCTAGCAAATCTGATAAGGTTACTACTTCTTCTTCTAAAAAAAGAATTAACGACGGTGAGGAACCTTTTTTATTTCCAAAGAAAACGGCCAAAGCTATGGTTGGTAATGTCAATAAGACCCCCATAGTCATAACAAACACATTCGGCGGGCTCAGACCCGAGGGTGAATCCCAAGAACAGGTTGAGGACCAACCGACAACCCAGCTGGCACCAAAAATTCCACCTATCATTGTCAGATATGGTGAAAGCCATTACCAATTTATGGACAAACTCAAAAACTGTCTCAACAAAGAAATTGAAGCCAGAGCTTCTGGAAAAAACCTCAAGTTACTCCCAAAAACAGCAGAGGAGCACCGAGATATAACTAGATTCCTTGACGAACTAAAATATGAATATATTCCCCTACGGGGGAAAAATGAAAAACCCAAAAAGTATGTAGTTAGAGGCCTACCAATAACTACCAAAAGTGAGGAAATTGCCTCAGATCTAGAAAAAAAAAGGATTTAGTATCCACAAGATAAATCGAATGATTAGCCAGAGGAATGGGAAACCTCTCCCTCTGTTCCTAGTGCAAGTCTACAATAATGAAGCTGTCTCAGGCATCTTTAAAATTAATCAGTTGTGCTACATTTCAAATATCTCATTTGAGCATTACAAGGGCACTAGGAACATATTGCAATGTTATAATTGCCAACGATTTCACCACTCGAGTGAAGTTTGCCATATGGCCCCTCGATGCGTGAAATGCGCTGATAAGCACAACACCAAGGAGTGCCCAAAGGAAAAAAACGTGAACACCCCAATCTGCTGTAATTGCGGGGGTGAACACCCAGTGAGTTATAGAGGTTGTGCTAGGTTTCCCAAACCTAAACCCACTTTCATTAAAAACAACTACGTAACGGAAAACCGAACATTTGCTCAGGCTCTATCAAACGGACCTGACCGCTCCACTAGGGTGGTGCCCACTCCAACTACCAACTATACCGCTGCAACGCCAAGTAATGGTGCTCCCTTAGAATCAGAAGATGGATCCAATGATCTCTTCACCCTATTAAAAGAAATCAAAGACCTATTCAAAGGTATTAACATCAAATCTGCCCTCCAACAAATGAAAAATGCCAAATCAAAAATGAACAAAATGTTCATTTTTATGGAAATTCTGGAAAAATCTGAAACCAACTAATTATGTCTGACACACAATGGTCTCTCTTAATCTGTTCTTGGAATTCTTGTGGCCTTAGGCACAGAATGGTCGAATTTCGTGACTTTGTATCTGAGCACAACCCTGATATCATTCTACTGCAGGAAACTTTCCTAACCAATAGTACTAAAATCAATTTAACAAATTACATCTGCTATCGCAACGATAGTTCCAGTAACGCAACACACACCGGAGGTGGCACTGCCATTTTCATCAAAAGCAGTCTCCCACACTACAGAAACGACACAACCAACATAAAAACTGTCGAGGCTACACTTGTCACACTGACTGTCCCGACGCTCCCCCACATAACCTTCATCTCCACATATATTCGCCCAAAACCACAGCATCCACATATATTCGCCCAAAACCACAGCATCGGCTCATTAATATGGACCTAGAAATTCTACTTGCTTTTAATTACGACACACTAATATGTGGAGACCTAAATGCCAAACACACACTATGGAACTGTTCTCACAATAACACAACAGGTAGAATATTAAAAAATTTTGCCGAAAAGGCCAAACTCAACATTATGGCACCCAATACACCCACACATTTTAGCAATAATTCTGCTTGTATTATAGACTTTGCTATATACAGAGGGATTAATTATGATCACAAAATCCAAACTCTCACAGAACTCAGCTCTGATCATAATCCAGTCATGATCGAGTTCAATTTAAATATTCCTCTGAATAAAACACCCAATAAACACAACATGGACTGGATTAAATGCAATCAAATACTAAATAATAACCCATTTAATTTAATTAAATTAAACACGGGAGATAAAATTGACGAAGCTACAATTTGCTTGGAGGCGGAGCTACTTGAAGAGCGCCGCCAATCAGAGAAGCCCATTCCCGCCAACTCCCCACAACCCCTACCCCGCTACCTCCGAACTCTTAAAACTAATAGAAATAATCTAAGAAGGATCTATCAATTAACCAGGGAACCAATAGACAAATCCAACTATAATAAAGCAAATAAAGAATTCAGAGCCAAGATTAGCGAATACAACACAAATAAATGGAGAGAAAAACTTAAATCATTAACTACCCACGACCGTTCCATTTGGAAGGCTGTCGGTATGTTCAAAAAAAAAAAAAAAATACACCATTTTCCGCCCATTAAAGGCCGAGATCAAACAGCCTACACAGACAAAGACAAATCGGAAGCCATTGCTGACGTCTTTGAAAAACAGTTCACCACATATAACATATCTGATAAACAAGCAGAAGATCTGGTAATACGCACTATTACTAGATTTCTCTCCAAAACACAAACGAATGATATGGATCTCACCACTCCTTCAGAGGTAGAAGCAATTATTAAAAAATTAAAAAAACAAAAATCTCCTGGCATTGATGGCATAACCAATTTAATGATCCAAAAAGCCCCCCCCCCTAAAATTCTATTCAAAATCACTATGCTAATCAATGAAATTCTTAAAAAGAATTATTACCCCACCACCTGGAATACTGCCTCAATTATTCCCATCTTAAAACCTAAACAGGAAAATTATTTACCCTCAAACTATAGACCAATCAGTCTATTACCTTCCCTAAGCAAAATTGCTGAAGGAGTAATACTTAGTCGTCTTGACCATTACCTGGATGAGAAAAAAATTCTCCTACCAGAACAACATGGGTTTCGTAAACATCACTCAACGACCCATCAGCTGATGAGAGTTGGTGAAATCATCACCCAGGGATTCCAGCACAAAAAAAGTACTGGGGCAGTTTCGCTAGATATTGCTAAAGCCTTTGATCGAGTTTGGATTGGAGGCCTTGTCTACAAACTAATTACTATTGGTCTACCTGACCCACTAATTAAATTACTCATCTCCTATCTTTTGGGACGAAAGTTCCAAGTTCGCATAGGCACCACTTACTCTACTACAAGAAACATTTTAGCAGGAGTGCCTCAGGGTTCCAAACTTGGACCCCGCTTATTCTTGATTTATGTGAACGACATTCCAAAACATAAACACACCACACTGCATTTATTTGCAGATGACACACTTATCCTCACAAAATGGAGAAAAATATCAAAAATCTCACATTCACTTAACACACACATGCAAACTCTTGAGCTCTGGTTCAAAAAATGGAAAATACTAATCAATGAAAATAAAAGTACTGCCATAATTTTTACCAATAAAAGATTAATTAATTGTGATAAAATTCAAGTTAACAATACTCCCATCCCTTGGTCTAATAAATGTAAATACCTAGGAATAACATTTGACTCTAAACTTACATGGAACCCTCACCTTAAAAACATTAAAACCAAATTTAAACAAACCCAAGCTGCACTATACCCCCTTCTAAACTACAATTCGGAACTTTCAGCTGAAAACAAAGTGCTCATTTGCAAAGCATACTTACGACCTCTCCTGTCCTATGCATCACCCCTCTGGGGCTACACCCACGATAGCAAAATTAAATCACTAGAGACCCCTTCAAAACAAAGCACTTAGACTGGCTGTCAAGGCCCCTTGGTATTACCGAAATGACAAAATCAGAAAAGAATTAAAAATCCCCCCTCTAAGAGAATTTTTTGCAAAAATAATGTTTAACATGTACTCCAATAGTCAAAAAACAAATAATGAAACAATAACTGATCTTCCGTCCTATAATGACCTTAGCACCCATAATAGATACCGTCCCCGTTCACTACTTCGCTATTGTCCAAAGTTTCCTCACCAACCTCCATAGATTTCTTGGCATAAGCAATGTGTCCTTATTATAATCAAATAAATAAATAAATAAATAAAATAAAAAACTGTTAATAAAAAGGTATAAAATATATAATTTGTATTAAAAATAAAATATATATATATATATTTAAAAAAAAAAAAGTAATTGTGTATTCTGTAAATATTGTATTAACTGTATATGTGTATCTCTGTTATTTTATCATTCACTAAGAATGACATCTCTTTCTTATTTATTCCTTACTTAAATCTTACTTCTTCCTGTCTCCATTGCTTATGTCACTAAAATAAAAACAAAGTGCTTTTAATCAAATAAAATAAGTAAATTTATAATTCAAGCAATAAATATTCATCAAATATTTTTATTCAACTCAGATAATACTTTTATTTAACTTAGTAACTTCTCTTTTTTAACCCCGCCCCTTAAAATTCTTAAACTCTCTAAGCCAATCAGAACAAGCCATAGTTTACCAGTCCATTTCAGCCACTACTAGAGGGTAGAGGTTCTTCTGAACCAGGCACCTCGACAATCAGCCTCCAGGCACCCACTTCCATATTAAACGTCCTTCTATTACAGCAATTAATTTTCAATTATTTTAAAGCATGCAATCGAATTTAGCAATTAAACGAATCATAAACATGATTTAAATTATTATATTCAATAAAAGAATTTTGATATAGCTAAAAACAATTTCGCTAATCGATTTGAATTCCATTTATTATTAAACTGTTACATTCAATATAATTTCACTGAAGTCTTGTATGGTTGAGAAGAACTATATACTGAATATAAGAAAATAATATTAGACTCTTATAAATCAATAACATACAAAATTCATCAAGAAATTTTGTATGTTATTGATTTATAAGTATTTAACAAGAAATTTTGTATATTATGGTTTTTATTGTAAAAACTGTAAGAAACTCTTAGAATTTTCGAGAAAATTAAATAGGACTTTGAAAATATTGCTGCCAGTTTTTTATTTAAAAATATATATATATGTATATTAATATTTACATCATTACTTTAGACGAGCGATGACTTCTATTCTTTAAGAATTTATAATGTGAACACTCTTTTCAGGGTGGCGCAAGATAGATAAATCCATTGGCATACGACAGGCTCACACTTAGGGGTGCCGCTAACAATGGGAGATTTCTCCGGAGAACTGACGCCAGCGAAGCTGGGTGACACAGGGCGAAAACACGGCGAAGGAATGACGTTAGAAAACGTCATAAAATAGGCGTTCCGAGCGACACTTTTTGTATTCAACCATGTTAAATATATCTGGCAGGGTTCCGACGACAGTAGGAATTTCGATTTACGTTTTTGCTACTCTTTGTTCACGCATTTAATATAACTTCGTGGTATTTCAATATTTAATGTCTTCCATAAATTTAATAAAATTTTCTTTTGATGAGGAGGAATTTATAATTAATCAATAAAGAGGTAAGTATAATAAATTTTAAATAATCCATAACTTTTTAAAAAAAAAATAATTTTGATTGTTTATTAATTTCTTGAATAATGTAGATCAAAGATGTCTAAGGACAAAAACTATTTTGATAAACAAAAAAAAAATTATCATCCGTGATATTAAGAATTAAATTTTAGAAGAATTCCAAAAATCAATAACAGGTAATATTTTATACTGGTTATCAAATTTTCATGAAAAGGAAATAAATTAAAATTCAATCTTATATATTTTTCAATTGATTTAGATATAATGTTTAGCAAAAAATTAATTCATAACTTAAACATACTTTATTTAAAGCCATTAAAATATTTTATTCTTGTATTTAAATTCTTTATATCTCTATATGTAAAAATGTTAATTTTTGATACTTTGTATTGTTGTGTAAATTTTTTTAATGAAATGCCAATTCAATATTTTACAATTAAGAGTTTTCTTACAATTACATACTATATTAAACAATTTATATTAATTACAATATTAGTCACAGATACTTGTATTGTAACATTTATTAGCATTATTTAACAGTAGGGAAATTTTATTTGAAAGTTAAATTGTATGATTTGATATTTTAAAATAAGACTTACTTGAAGGGAAATTGTAAAATTTTTAAATTAATACAAAAGTATGCAAATTTATTGGAAGAAATGTTTATTTTGGTTATTTTATGTATATTATGTACTTTATATATGTATCTTATTTTTGAGATTTAGAAATTTTTTAATAATATGTCAATCTTACATTTTATAGTTGCATGCCTTATTAAGTAACACATGTTTAATATAGCTGAATACAATAAAGTTTCAGTAGGGTTCAAAGTAGTATAAACTATTTGTTGATAATTTAACTAACACTTTTAGTTTTATAATTAAAAGTAAATAACACTGTAAATAACTAGTGTCTCGAGGTAGAGTTCATAGCCGTGCTCCTGATGGGAATTATAACGCATGCGCACTTGAAGAATCGCACTTGGTGGTAATAATTTGGCGGTATACAATGTGAACACTTAGTTTTAGCAACCCTGTTTGCTTAACTATGGAGCTGAGTTTCGGGGACTCTATTAGAGAAATGAATTTCGCCCCCCATTGAGCCATATCTTTCCAGTTACTCATTAAAAAAAAATAATGATTGCAATTATTATATTTCCTTCTTATTTCTATATTTTAATAAAGATATAAACTTTGTGTCATGTATTTTTTCCAATATTTTTACGTGCTAGCAATAAAAAAGATGGATACATTTCCTTCTGATTTCTGTATTTAAATAAATAGATTATGAACAAAAATGAGAATAAAATATCCTGTGTAAAAAAGTCAAGGTAAAATTACATCAATTTTTTTTCACTAAATATATGAAACAAAACATTTATAAATTTTATCACTCCATTATGCTTTTACGACCAAGCTATATATTATGCCTGGTAAATAAATTCATTATTGCGAATTTTTCATTATTTTAGATTTTTTTTTTTTTTTAACTTAATCATGTTTATACGCCAAAACAATATTTTATGTGTGTCTGGTTTATAATTATTTATCTCAAGTAATTTCTTTAAAATTGAATTTTTTTTTT
>JAPDSC010152179.1:0-42130 GCA_026290005.1 Latrodectus geometricus
AAAAAAACACAATTTGTGCATATGAGAGAAAAGGAATAAGAAAAGGTATTTTCTTCAAAGGAAATCATTTTCAGTAGGAGGTATGTTTTCCATGAACATGCAGCAACGTTGAACATTTTTGAGACATGGTGTCCGTGAAGCTATTAATCACGAATTGGGGTATTCTGTCTCATTCTTCCAGTTCTTGAAGAGTTTGTGGGGGTGGTTGGTGGCCAACAACTCATCTTCCTAGAGCGTCCCGAACGTGCTCTATTGGATTTATGTCTAGAGAACACGCTGGCCATTTCATTCGTACGATTCCTTCATCGAAAAGAAAATCTTCCACCAAGTCACCACGATGTGGCTTGCAGTTATCGTCCATTAAAATGAAGTCATCTCCGATTGTTGAAGCGTAAGGGACTACAATATGTCTGAGGATCTCATCTTTATATCGGCGACCAGTAAAAGGTCCACCTCGAATGATATAGAGGTCTGTACGCCCGTCAATGGACATACCACCATACACCAACACTCCCCTACCGCCAAATCTGACACTTTCATGCACGAATGCAGGATTATTCCTACTGTCACTGTCCCTCCAGATGAAAATAAGTCTATTATCAGGATGAACTGAAAAACGGGACTCATCATAAAAAGAACATTGCTCCATTCATTTCTCCTCCGGTTCACATGCTCTATTGCCCACTCCCTGCGGTCGCGACGATGTCTTGATGTTAGTTTAACACATACCATCGGTCAGCGAGCATACAGACCTACACGATGGAGCCGGTTTCGAACAGTCTGAGTTAAAACCGTGTTGTCAGTAGCCAAGTAAAGGTGTTGGAAAAGAGTAGCGTTCATATTTTGGTGTCTCCGAGCTGTTTATTAACAAATGTCAATTTGTTATTGAAAAAAGACTTTCAAAATGAGTTATCAGGGTTTAATCTGTAAAAATTTAAACTCAAAAAATTTCATTGGCTCTTATTTGTTCAATAATTTCATTACTCAACAAACGTTTAACACAAAAAGCATTTATTTATAACACACAAAAAATTTATAAATATATACAAAATTAATTTTTATTAATAAAATAAATTTCACTCAAATAAATCTTGATCACATGTAAATATTTTTTTCATGCAGAATCATTAATTTCTTTTGAACTACATATTATGAAAACGGAAACAATTCTATAAAATATGCTACATTTATGAAACTATTATCAGTCAAAAAATAGGTCAGGTTCAGGAATGTCTATAAGTTTTGTGTTGTCATATAAATTTAACTCAATATCAGGAGAAGGTAAAAAATAGTCTTCATTGAAATCTGGAAATAAAATATGTAAAATAATTAAAATATAAAACTAGAGACAATGTATTAAGTACAAAATAAAACATGAAAAACTTAATGCAGAAAATAAATTTATGTACATATTAAAATTTTTATTAATGAAAGAAATTTTCTGTTTTTATTAAGTTTTCTAAAGTTTCAAAGATATATTTTTGATAAATTAGATATACCATCAACATATGATAGGGATATAATGATAAGCAATAATAACTAACTTATAATGGCAGATTTGATGCAAAATAAAATGTAATTTTCTAAGGAGATTCAGATTTTGGTGAAATACTTTAAGACTTGAAATTTTCTCAATTTTTCTAACGAAAAGAAACCAAGTTTAGAGATAAGTGTTCTGAATAATAATTAACTTTTCAAGAATATCTCTATTTAGGCTAATATATGAATTTGTGAATTTATTAAGGTTTTTAAAATACAAATTTAGAAAATATGCAAGTTTAAATAGATCTTTTTGAAGGAAAATTTTCATTTGGGATATTTGCAAAAATTGATTGATTTCCCAGAAATAAAGGATAATGTAACAATTCTCAACAGATACCAGATCCGCATTTCATTACTTTTTTTGGCGGGCATTACATGGAATGCAATAAAGCTAATTATATGACTAATTTATTTTTTTATATTGTTAATTGTTTCATAAGTTTTAAAACGAGATTTCCCACTTAATTAGAATTTAAATAGAAATAATTTTTAATTTTTTACATACAATTTTGTTTCCATTATTTTCACTTCTACATGTCAACGAAGTATATTTTTGATATAGACAGCTACTTATTTTTAAACAAAGTGATAATAATCTATGATACATATTTTAATTTTGTGATAAAGGTTGTTTTTATACTTATGTCCAAGGAAGATTGTAAAGTTGTCTGAAAATAAAATTAATAAACTATTTTCTAAATAATTTTTTATGTAATTATAATTATTATTACTATGTAAATACTTTTCTTAAAAATTTCAAAGCAATAGTGATAATATAGTTTCAGAACGCACTTTTTTTAAAAATTTAAAACTTAAATGCATTTTATGGAAAACTGGTGTTAACTGGGTGAAATATAATATATTTGATCACTTACAGGCCTAGGAAAAACTACTTTTTATCAAAAATGTTTTGCCTATTTATCAGATTATAAATTGTAGCAGAATTTTTTTTAGGTTAGGTCAGAAATTTGAAAAAAATTTGTCATGCATAAACTCAAGCTTATAAGAAGTAACTAAAATTAAAAACTATTCTGAAGGTATGAAAAGTTTTATTTGTAAAATTTATAAAACACAGGATTTACGAAGGCTGCTATTTATATTTTTAGCCTTACCAGCAGTGTTACTAGGCAAACCTGCTGTTTTCAAACAATTGTTGGATTTTTTTTAATCAAACTGCTATTTCATTAGAATATTTTGCCATTTTAACAAAATTTATTCCGTTTACAGTAAACTAATGAAATCATGATGGGGGAAAAATGGAATCAATTTATGAAAATTAATCGCGCAAAACTTTTCACAACTTTCAACAAGGATTATCAAGACATAATTGCTTTGATGAATTTAATTCTCTACACAGAGATGAAGTACTATCCTACTGAACCGTAAAAAAAAACTTGTATCAGGAATTGATTCGTGATCAATGTTCATTCCAAGAAGTGCAGTGAAGGTCACCTAAAATCTTTTGTTAAGCTAAAAAAATACCCATCAAGAGCAAAAACTGATTAAGCAAGATATTTTTGTGACATACCATGAGATTGTAACATCTTTTAACAGTAAGTGATTGTCTTTTCCTGGCACAAAATCAAAAAAGGACATACTGTGCCAAACAAAAGATTAAAAGAACCAAGCAAATCAAAAATAGAATAAAATGCTAATTACAAAGAATGATAAAATACAAGTTCATAGTAGTAAAATGTTAGATAAATTTGTATCTTATTTAAGAATAAAAATGAAACAAATTATGAGCATGATATAAATAGGCATTAAAAGCAATACATAACTTTGATAGTTCCTTAGAAAAGCAAAAGAATAGGATACAATGTTTCCTCAATCAAATCTTATAATTTAAAGACAGTACTATGAAAAATGGTAAGACAACCTTGATTAAAATTAGGATACTTTATAAAAATATATGGTTAAATATTTTTACAACTCAGACACAAAGTTGCAGGTTCAATTAAATAATATATGATTACATGTCAAATGAGTGTGACCAATGCATAGTCGAAATAATAGGACCAGCATGCCTGTATGGAATGATATTCCAAGTCTGAATAAAGTTTCATGTAGAAAAGTTTGTTATTTACTGATTCCAGAAATTCCAATGAACAAAATAAATGTAACTGGAGACTAAATGCCTTATATCCACATAAGTGACAGCTTGGTTAATAGGGTCTTTACCATCTAGCAATATGAGCTAGTTCATTGCTGGTAATATAGACATGACTAAGAATACAGAAAAACAGAATCAAAATTTTATTAATTACAGAATGGAAATGCATAGGAAAATTAAACTGCTTTGCAGTGCTGACACTATCATTGTAAATACAGAATTTACAACTGCAAGAAAACCTAATTTGGAGAACTCTCTGAATAGTAACAACTTCAGTAAAATAAACAAAGCAGGTAGAAGGACGGCTATAACTATATACAGTAGTTATAAACAATATCCCCCTGCTTTTGATATGTCAGTTAAAACAGAATAATCGCAGAATGGTTTGTGATGAAACACATAAATTTGTTTGAAAACAGTGGGAGCAACATTTTCTTTACTAAACCGAGTAAAGTTGACAAACAATGTACTTGCTGAAAATCCAAGGAATCGTACTAAAGTAGTCAGCAATCATAACTGGAGTTACATGAAGATTGGCCCCCTCTAAAGGAGGATGAATCCAAGCACAAAAGAAATGACTGCAGAAAGGGCCAGCATTAAAATTTTTTTCATAAGGGACAAATAGCAATAGCAGATTTAAGTGGAAGGTTTGGAGTGGAAAAACTACTGAAATATTAATTAAGGGAAAGTTTAACATGCTTTAAATTCAAAGAAATTATGTGGCAGCCCACACAGAAGCTGTTGATGGGCAAGGCGCCAAGTAATACGCTATAGATACGAAGTGCAGTGAGGTGAGCAGGGTCTAATCATTTTAGGACATACTTTGAGCAGAAATATAAGCCATACTGCCTAATCTCAATACAAAACAATAAAACTGTTTGATATATCCAGTATAATGTGGTTCGTTCAACACCCCAAGCCTTATTGAAAAGAACTTTTAGTATGTTGACAGAATCTGCACATTTATTGCACAAATTTTACATATGCAGGCAGAAAGTAAGTTTCTTATTAAAAATTACTCCAAGATGTCATATATTGTTAACAACAGTAATAAAAATATTATGGAAAGGGATATTAGAATTGGGATGGAGGCCTCACTTTCTGCAAAAATGGATCCACTAGTTCTTAGCCGGAGAGATGGAATAGACATTTTTTGTCACACCAATTAACAACCTGATCTAAAGCTTCCTGCAGTTACTGTTCAATGAAATGCATATTTCTACTTTGATAGGAAATATGTAAAAAATCAACATAATTTTTTTTTATTTATTTTTTATTACTTTTAACATCAGAAGGTAAGAAGATAAAATCATGGCAATATAAACAATAAAAAGTATGATAAGAATACCTCCCAGAAGAATACACTGTCTGTTGGATAAATCCTCTAAACAAAGTAGGCCCAATGTGATCCCTAAAACTTTTCTGCAAGTTTCAAAAAGTGGTATATTCCAACAGAGATTAAGACTTTGTGATATTTGAAGAATCCTATAAAGTCAGGTTCAATCATAGTCCTTTTCAATGTGCAGGAAAATTGACACAAGAAGGTTCCTATGAACAAAACCGTATAATATTTTTCTCCAAGTTAATAATTTTTCAAAAGAAGATCTTTTATGAGAAATACTTTGCTGTTGAAGAATATACCTATTACTCTCTAAATAATAAACAAAGTCATTAAACATAATTTTTATTGTTTTACAAAGGTAGTTTGCTAATGGATAACTTAACAGGTTTTTGAGATCTTTTTTGGCTTTAAGATAGGGGATGACAATAGTTTCTTGCCACATAAAAGGAAAAACATTCTATCACCAAATTCTATTGAAGAGGGCCCAGATATTGGAAAGCGAAGGATTTGATAGAAAATTCCATTCAGATTGGGGCTAATTTTATGAATCTGATATAGTGCTTTTTGTAACTCATACATATATGTTGTAGTTATTGTAGGGTAACTGTTCTTATTTTTTGAAAGTTGATAGTGATCCTCTCAGCACAACTTTTATGTTCTTGTAAATAAGGAGTAAGAATTGTAGTCAGCTACTAGAAAAGGCTTTACCAATTTTATTAACACCTTCATGAGAAGAATACAGTGGTGATGGTAGACAAAATCAGGAAAGAGAATTCCTGGAAAAAACTATTAGTAGCCTTCACCTATCTCCAAAAAATCAATTAAGTGTATCAGAAGTAAAAGAAGATGTATTGCACAGCCAAGAACCTTTTTGACTATAATGGCGAATTCTGTGAGCAACAGATTTTACTCTTTTAAATGGAATTAGATTAGTCATGGGGTACTTTTGGGAAATACCAAAAAGTTCTTTTGTTTGTGATTTGCATTTGCACACCCTTCATTAGACAAAGATTTCTACAACTTAAGGGGATGAGAAGAATATACTGGGATAGCCTTTTGGCAGCTTTCACAATAGCCTCAATGACATTAAGTACAGCATTATGAACATCAATATTAGTGACAATTTCATATGCAATGGCAACTAGTTTAGCAAACAAATGCCAGTCCATCTTGTGATATTTAAAAATGACAGGTCACAGCCCATTATTAGGTGCACCAGCTAGAGAAAAGGTTATTGGAAAATTATCACTGTAATTAAGATAATTAATAGCAAGTAATCAGGATAATGCAACATCGCACATGACTTTAGTCAGTAAACAAGCCTTGCAGAATATTCAGTTGTTTCCTTGGCCTGCGATGTCACACGATTTTCTCCAATAGAGCAAATCTGGGACGGGATTGGACGTGGTTTGTAAATTATGCCCAAGCAACTGTTGGAAGACGAACTGTGGAGAATGGTTCAGACCATATGGGTTTCTATTCCTCAGGACACTGTCCCTACTTTAATTGACTCTCTACCTCGCAGAGTGTCTGCTTGCATCACCGCAAGAGGCGGCCATACTACTTACTGATTTTCTGCATATTTCGTCAATGTATAAATTTATCTTTTTGTAAATAGCATCACTTATTTATATATTCATGCTCTGTCTGTGTATCATTTGTTATCACATTCTATTCAATATTTTATGGAGTTGCATTTCCTATGTAAGGCAGTGTATTAGTAATTGCACTTTCCAAAGTATTGCAAGCATTACAGTAACCAAAGAGTATAATAGGAATGATACACCAATTTATTTAAATAATTTTGAGATAGAACATTAAAAGGTGGTACATAAATGACAGGCAGTAGTTAGAAAAATAATGTGTATTCAAATTGAAAGTTTGTAATGAGGTGTGCAAGGGAAATTCTGAACTGTGGTAGTTATTCAAAACAAGAATAAAAATTTTGACAGACACAGGATCACCAGGGACATAATTTGATAAGTTGTAAAACATTGAATTTTGCAAGAACATGAGATTTTAAGTTTCTTTAAGAGCGAATCAATTAGGGGAAAAGGAATTTATAATCTCTTTAATGGCAGATAGATGAGGGCAGAAACTATGGTAATTCCAAGGGTGGAAAACCACCATCAATTAGGGTTCTTTTTTATGACAATGATGAGATTGGTTTTTGCCATTCATTTCAAGGGGTATCTCTACACCTGTATCCATTACACTATAAGTGTTTACACAAACAAGAAGTTCAAGAATAGTACTATTTATTTTTTATTTTTTTTTCTTCCTGCTTTCAGAGTCACTTGATTTTGTGGCTTTATCAAATTTGACTTGTCTGTAATTAGCAGCTTTATACATAATTTGTTTTGTTACAACTGCCTATTGCAAGTTTGAGTATAATTGTAAACAAAGAAATATCAGTTTGCATAGCAGTTGATACAGTCTTTTTCAATACATGTGAATATGGTGCCTTAAAACGAATTGACAGTTTGAACTTGTTTTTAAGCTTCTTGATACAAGATTTTTTGAATTATTTTTATCCTTTAGATATCCTCATTGCATTGTGGGCAGGTTTAAAGCAATGCTGCATAGTTTTCTTTACAATTAATGCAGAGTGGCTCAGAAACCCAATTTCTCAATGTTCTAGACTTGAAAATTGAGTACATGTAACTTTCAATCTGCAGTGTATTTTAGAAACGTCTAAACCTGTTACAATGTAAGCATCATATGGAGTTTAGAATTTAAGGTCGGACATGGAAGTTAAGATAACCTGCTTTTATTGAGTGCATAGTTAGGGCAGTCAAAGATAAGTAATAAATTATTGTAATTCTTTGCGACAATGGATGATAATTAAGTGAACCTCACTAACTGTTCGTTTAAAATCTCAGCTTCAGACACTTGCAGATCTACGCCTGAAAGCACACTACAGCTTTGGTTTAATAATTCATGGCATGAAATCAAGAGAAAAATTTCCCCAAATACTCACAAAGACAAAAAATATTTCAATTGTGTTGCTAATTAGCTTTCAATCTGAAAATTGTCAGATTTTAATTTTTTATGTTACTGGGTTTTTTTTTTATGCTGGTCACTGTTCTTTTTTTTTTTTTATGCTACTGGCTGCACCTTTAATATTGAAACATATTAAAGGTGCAGTATTCTGAATGGTGTCATTCGTTTCAGCAGACTTTCACTATTTTGTATTAGGATAAACTTTAAAGATAGATATTCAAAGAGTTATCACTTTTATAGGCAGATTGTAATAAATATAGTCCTTGTCAAGAGCAAAATTTTTAGGACCCATGAGAGTAAAATCCCAATGGACCCTATCCATCACAGAGCCCAACAAAGGAAGGCAATTAACTGCTCTGGAGATAATCAGCCTCTGCATTTACATTAGGGGTATCACCAAACTATAGTACTACACATTGGGAAGAGGATCTATGGACATGCTTGCACAACCTAAAATGCAAGACTAACACCACATAGGTAAAATAGCTGCCCTTAACATAGCACTAGCAGCTTGACTGCACTGAATTCACTCCAGCCACTCATTTACAAGGAAGCCTGAGCGAAAGGGAACACAGAGGGACCCAAGACAAAAATTTTCTCCTTACAGGATGCCATGCGCGGTAAACATATGAGATTTAAGACCAATGTAAACTTTTTTTTTAAAATTATTTATTTATTATTTTTTTATTAATAATAATTTAAATGATTAATTATTTTAATATTAATATAAAAATAGATTAAAAATTTAAGACCAATAAAACCAAAGAAACAGGGTAGAGTCCGCTGAATAATGGAGTAAAACATGAGCAAACCAGAAAACCTGATCTTGACAATGCAAAAGGAAGGAAAAATTGAAGAAAGTACAAGAGTAGAGGAATAGAAATAGGCTTAAAGATCACTAGGATATGATGGGATTGTCATATATATATATTTACCTAAAGAAGGTAAAACCTATAAGGGAGCCTCTTAACAAGCATCAACAAGATATTACTTGAATATTTAAGCATTTGTTTGCATTGGATCCTGCATATCTGACAAAGGCTCAAATAGCTTGTGGGGGGATGATTTCTTTTACTGGGTACATCTAGAGTTGTGTGTAACATCTCAAAGGTAATGAATCATGGATTTGTAATGAACCTGAAAACAATAATTGAATTCATGGATATTCCAAGACAAACCAAATCCAACAAAAGTTCTCCAGTGAAGCACACTAAAGAAAATAGGCGATTATTTTAGTGGCATTTCCAGTAACAATAATATGATTGACTGAAACACCAAATCTTTGTGGGATTATTTGCTGTATTCCTGTTTTGGCACCCAAGAACTTTTTTATTATTGCACATTAAAAATAAATTATGTTATTAACGATTTTTAACACCAAAAAAACTTGACAATAAAATGCACGCAAAAGTGTATTGATCTTCATCAAGAATATTTTGAAAAATAAAATTTTGATCTCAAATACTTGACTTTTTTATTTATTATTAGGATACAATTTTAAATAGCAACACATATACATACAATTGGCATTTAAACGTATAAGTGCATCATGAATACTTATATCAAAAGCAAGGAAAATAAGATCACTTATAAGAATTTCTAGTCATAGATTGAGAATTATCCTTTTACGGTAGTAGTGCTTGATTGCATGTACTTTTTAATATGAAACAAAACACTCCAAGTATGTGGTACTAAGAGGTCAAGTTATAACATGTAATCAAGTTTTACACCTGAATAACGGTGGGATTAATTTTGCATACCCTTACTTATCATTGTCACTACATTTAAAAAAGAATACATTTATTTCCATTTAAATATATTCCAAATATTTTTGCAAGACTAATTAAATTCTATTAGAATATTTTGATTTGTATCCTAATAATATTTTACTCTCGCTACAATCAAAACTGTTCTTAATTATTTAGAATGTATTTGCTAATGATTTGATTACCAAGTTAATAATTAAATTTTTGTGTTGAAAGGATATATATGCATATAATTAGTTATCAGATTCTGAATTATTTAATGAGATATTAATTTGAATTGAAAAAGTAACCACTCTTTTATCATTGTAATCAAAATTCACATTGGATAACCCTAAATATACAGATACTGAATACTTCACTATTAATGGATATCAGCTTTTAAATTAAAATCATGTAAAACACTTAAATCACATGAATTTACACTATGAATTTTAACAAATAAACTTACATATTTAAGAAGTCTTCAAATAGAATAAAAAAAGTCAAATGTTTAAAAGGAATGAGACACAAAAGACTACAAATAAATTAATCTTAATTATATGACCTATATTATTAATTAAACATAATACTTATAATTTAACATAATTTTATTAAACGTATTTGAAATAGCTTGAGGCATAACTAAGTAATAAAATTCAACATACCAATTTTGTCCAAAGTAAAACGAGGCAATTCTTCAGCAGTTAATTCAACTACTCTACCAATGTAACAAGTTTGAAAGAAGCAGTCAATATCTTTTTTGTTGATTCGTTCACACTTTGGCAGAATATCTTCATAGTCATCTAAGTATACAATACAAAGTTATAAAAACCAATAAAAAACAAAATATCTCACTTAACATTTTTGAATTGGAAAAGTTTCAAACTAACACAAATGTTCAAAATTAGAAAACATAAGTAAGGGGGAAAAAACCCCATTAAAGTAAACAAGTAAATTATTGGTTATTTCCAAACTAAAGCTTTAATAAATGTTAGTTAAGAATACAGGCATTTTATGCAATTTGTACATTGAGCAACAAAGCATTTGAAAATAGAATAATTATAAGTAAAAAGATTTATTATAAATTCACTCCTGATATTCAATTTCATGAAATTAATATTTTATGAAAGAGCCCATTCTATTTAGAATCAACAACAGATAACAATGACTAAAATTTAACTTTGTTAATAAGACTAACAATTTTTGCTAAAAAATTTATTCACAATTAATAATCCCTAGAAAGTTATATTAATATCATTCTTGCATAAAAACTAATAAACAAATGAAGAAAAGTAATTCATGTACACTTTTACTATTTTCTTCCACATCTTTTCATTGTCAAGCCCATTAATGATTGCACATATTTTTGAATAAGGATTGGAACAGGGATTTCCCAAATAATCTTTTTGAGATTTTATTTATTAATTAGCACAATAAATGTATGTACATTAAATAGTCTTAACTGGAATCACATAATGTTGCTGGGTATCATGACAACCTGTTGGGTAAGTGTTGTATATAAAGCATATTGTATTACAACTGTTGCTTTCTTTTGTCCTTCATTTTAAGCCTTGAATTCTGATTTTGCTTAATACTATTTATTTACTATACTAATATAGCTTAATAATAAAAAATTTATTTTGTTTTTACACTTTATTGTATGTACTATGAAACTAATTACTTTATTTTTTCTATATAAATACTAACAATCCAGCACAGAGTAACAAGTATAGTAAATATCATGCCATACAATTTATTTACAGGTGGAAAAATGTATGGGCAGCTTAACATGATTTTAAAATAATATTTTTGCTCATGTATAAAATTGTAAAGCTAATTATCCTCATGGAGAGAAATTCATTAAATTCAGAAGCCCTTCAAATTAATAAATTTATTACATTGCCAAATTTTTAAAGCTTTCTGAAAAAAACTGCAAAGCAGCCATGTTTACTCTTGCAATATCACCATTCAACTTCTTTCTTTAAATGGGGGAGGGAATTACCAGCTTTAGATAAAAAGTGTATTTTTGTTACATGTTTAATTTTCAAAACAGAAAAAAAGTTTCGACAATTTTAATGAAGATTTTTTTATGGGTTTTATAGCAACTTTCTGATCTGTGATTAATAAGCAAAATATAATTAAAACATAAGAAATTTTGTTAAATTGTGTTAGTAATTCAAAATTTTTTTCAAACAAAATATTTCACTATTTAACCTGAAAGAATACAGTATATAAACTCTGGTATTTCACACTTGAAAAGATAATCTACATTTTTCTTTCCAAATACATAACTAATTACATTTAAAATGATAATTAATACAACTTTTAAAATAAAGCTACTAATTAAAAAATTCAAATTGTTTATTATTAAAATTTTGAATTGATATTACTATTATGTTTAAGCCAATTTTTTATAAATATGCATCTTTTAAATTTGATAGTGAAAATACTTGAATAATACAATTAATAAAGAACTTAGATGTGAAATTTCAAAGATAAGGTACAAAAATTTAAATAAATTTAGTTTTTGTAACTTTCTAGTTTATAATTTTACAAATTACTCATATAAATTTTTATATTTAATTTCAAAGCTAGTAAGCAAAGATGTTTGAATATTTTAGATAATGAACATTAATGATGTAAATAGTACAAAACAATTTATCAACAGTAAAATTCTCTTTATACAACTAATTTTTAAGTAATTGCTTTAACTTGGAACATCAGCTTGGTTGCATAGTTAATATTTTTGAATGGCCTATTAATCATTTAGTAACT
The DNA here is from genome assembly GCA_026290005.1 of Latrodectus geometricus. Taxonomy (NCBI): domain Eukaryota; kingdom Metazoa; phylum Arthropoda; class Arachnida; order Araneae; family Theridiidae; genus Latrodectus; species Latrodectus geometricus. The sequence goes on from JAPDSC010152179.1 coordinate 12,521, forward strand.
AAATGATTAGGACTTAAGAAAAATAAACATTGTTAGAATTTAAGAAAATTTTAAATTAAATTCCACAATAAATTACTACTTTTCAAAAATAGTTTCCAACAAGATATTTAGATCATAAAAAGCAAATTTTAATTTGGTAACTAAAATTTTATGATTGATTTGGATCATCATAAAGATGATCACTCAAAGACTAAATTTAAATTGAAGTGTGAATGTGAGTAATACTAATAAATTTATGTATCTTAATATAACCATTGAGCCTGCATAGTGTGTTTTATAACCAGCATAACATTTAACAGATTTTGGTTAGTAAAAATTATTTGTTTAGATTATATTCATATCTTTATGTATTTTTTAAACATAGTACAAAAATATCTTTTTCCATTATTTAATAAATAATACAAGCAAAGATAACTGATTTTACATTGTAAAAAAAAAGTATATTAATGAAGCAATAATATTTCTTTAATAATAGATTAATTTTCAGATAAAGTGCTAAGTAGGTTAAATATTCTTACCACATGTTTCATTGTATATATGCATATTCTCTACTTCTGGCCATTCATCAAGACTTTCAGATATTTTTGAGTTCTTTGCTAACTATAAATATAATTTAAACTATTTTAAAGAAATAATAAACTTTTTAAAATAAGCTTTAATAATTTCTAATTAAACAAAATTAATTATGGTTATATTGCTGTTGTTATTGAAGTTGTTATTTATGCAATTAACATAAAACAAACTTCAAATTTGGTCTTCCTTGTCTAGTGGTTAGCGTACCTGACTACGGATGGGGAGGACCTGGGTTCGAATCCCGGCTCGGGCATGGATGTACTCTCTTTTTCTCTGTATTTGTCCTTTCCTTAGATGATGGATGAATTTGGCTCGCCCTATAAACGTGTTTGTGGTGGTGTGATGTGGGTAATGCTACTCGCCTGTGTGACTTGGAGATAGAGACCTAGTTTAAAGTGGATTCTGAATCATTACAAACATCCAAGCCCGAGGTAGGACTTGAACCTATGAATTGCCGAATCAAAAGGAGGCAAACAGTATTTCTCAATCATAAATTAGTCAAATAAGCTAACATTTACTAGCCATGTCTTGTTTGGATTAACTTATTAATGTAAATAATAGTTTTGAAGCATGAACCATCAAGAGTAAATTGAGAAGTTGTCCTTTTGGTGAGAACTTGGAATGATGCTTAAAATTAATAGTAGCAACAAACAAGCTTCAGTTGCATACTCTCCAAGGCTAGTTTGTTTATTGCTCAACAGTTATTTTTTTTGTACAAGGTCTAATTAGGCCAGAACCCATAGTTTAAAGGTTATTCTAAGCAAGTACAAACATTTTTGGTCTATACATAAAAAGAAAAAAAACTACTGAATCAAAGGACAAAGCACTAATCTTTCTATTGAAAGAAAACCTTTTAATTTCAAAATTTTATGTAAACACAGCAAAACAATAAAGTAAGTTATATAACCATCTTTCAAAATAATATTTTTCCTAATATATATTTATACTAAATACAACTAAATTAGAGAAGTAACATCAAAATATGATTATTTTAACATCAAAATATGATTACTACTGCAAATTCTTAGTATTTGTGTAATTTAGTTAATTAAACATGATCACTCTTGAAAATTGAGGACTTACTGAAATGATTTTAAGCCTCTTTCACAAACAAATGAATTTCCATGATTTTCTAATTTATCTTTTTACAGTAATTTCTCGCACACAAGAGCTTATTAGACAGGAACCTTCAGTTTAAAGCAGATTTTGATTAACCATAAATACCCAAGCCTGTGATGGTAATTGAATCCACAAAATGATAAAGAACAGCTACAAGAATTATCAGACCTTTGATGACCATCTAAAAATTCTTACACGAACATCATTAGAAATTAAATTTTATCACTTCCACCACTTTCTGCAGCTGTCAAATATTTCTTTTCCACCATTTTTGGTTTTTTTAGTAAATACAACTGAGAAGTACATGAGTCAATATATTTTCAAATAACATTGAATTTTCTAAACTTATAATCTTCATAACCAATTACTGACCACATTTAAAAATGTTCATTTATTAAAGATCAACCATGAATCCTGTGATACAGTAAATAGAATTAAGCAAATAAAAAAATTCTCATGATCTTCATATGTTTTCTTAACACTAATATAAATTAGTGCATATAAGAACAAATTTATTCTGTAAAGTTTTTTCAATTAGAAAACAAAAATATAATTTTAAATCATATTTATCAAATCTTAATTCAAAATAATTTAACAAATGAACATTTATGAAAATTAAATTTATTTCTACAATTTTAAATGCAATAATATTACACAAAGTTTTATTGTAATAGAAAAAGCAAAAAAATCAGAATTTCAATGGAAATACCAGTTGCTAATGAAGTTTATAATGCAAAATTGGAGCATTTAAAGCTCCAATTTTGCATTATAAATTTAATTGGAGCTACATGGGTATAAAATGATGTTTACAATTGTTATTACTCTTCAAAAATTTAAAATGGGGAAAAAGCAACAGTAATTAAGAGAACATAAGTAATAATGAGCTTTAAAATTAAACAGCTTTTAAAATAAGGGGAGTTCATTAAAAAATATTACCCTTTTAAATTGTTTTATAAAATTTTAAAAAATATCAAAAATTAAACATGTTTTAACCAAAACAAATACTACTGACTAATGAACTAACATTTTAATAATAATAAAAATTAATTTTAATTAAATGAAAAATTATGCATAAAATTTTTATTTTGCCCTACTTTGAAATAGTTGGAATTATGTTTCAACATAGAAATTTATTTATAAAATTAAGAATTCTCATACAAATTTAAATAGAACTTTTCTTTTTTAATTTTATCATTATGGTTTCAGGGTGCAAATTGCTCAACAGATTGAAAAGTAAAAATTCTTATCTAAAAACATATAACCAAACTTTCTTGAAAATTTAAAAGATATTTAAAACTTTTTTGTAACATTATTAAGCAATAATTAACTAAAAACTTAAATTTTAAAAAAAGGAGCACTATTTTTTTATTTACAGTCTAAAAGTTTAGTCTTTGAAAATTACCTGATGCTTATTAGGATTTTCTTTTTTCAAATTCTTTATAGGTGCAGCAATTTCTTTTTTGATTTTTCCAGGAGAATTTGAATAGGATTTTTTTTCATAGTTAACATTAGTAGCATTCTTAAGACCTAATCCTTTAGGCTTTTCATTAGAGCCTGTGCAAATATAAAAAAATTCTATTCAGTAATAAGGTATTGTACATAAAAATATTTTTATTGATTATATCATTTAAAGATAAATTAATTTCATTAGAAGAAGGAGTAAATACAAAATATTAATTTAAATAAATGAAAAATGTTGAAACAAAATTCTAGGATTTAAAAGAGTAAATAAATTTATAGAACACTACTGATCAAGCTTTCAATAGTTTACAAATAAGTATAAAAAAATTTCCAAGTAGAAATCAATATTGTATGAATGTTAAAAAAATTAATACAAACTTAGTTTTAAATTTTTAGCTGAAGATCCATTTTCCTTAGAATCAATATAGATTTGATGAGCAAACATGTTGAATTTACCTAGAAAACATTGAAATGCTAAATATTTAATAGAGTACTTTAAAAAGTTGTAGTAACTTATGAATATGATATATCTAAGTATTAGTTCTATAAAGATACCTTTTACTAATTATAGATTCAAACATATCAAAGAAAAGAAAATTTGTGTTAAATCATAAAAATTGGAAAACTAGCATAGAATTATGCATAAGATATTTATTACAAGACATGGGAATCAAAATAAGTACACAACTGATAAAACAGTGAATAAAAAGAATTATTTACATATAATTAAAAAGTTAAAATAAAATGGTGAGAAATCAACTACAAACAAACTATTTTTTTTTATCTGTGTGTGTAAGTGTGAATAGTACTTACTTATCATATGATATTCCTAATATAAAAAATATATATTGTGAAGGTTATAATTAAGAAAATTTAAATGTTACACTTTCTGCCTAGATAATAACATGCCTTTCTATTATCAAACACACATTATACAGTATATACATAAAATATATATATATTTAGACTGAAGTTATTTATGAACATTTAAGAATAGGCTACAAAACACATCTGTAAATAAATGCTTTCTTTAACTGATAAATAAAGTAATCAAACTAGTATATTTTATTTTACTACTCCTCCAGTTACTATATTTTTCATCTTTCATCACTACAAGTAGCAGAAGTGATAATACCCATATATATATATATATTAGAACCCAGTCGATTCATGACCTCAAATTGGGTGGGTCTTTGTAATTTAAAAGCATGGACTAAGCAGATGTCCAGTCTATGCTTGCCATCCTAGAGGTATCAATTCACAAGTAAGATATTGTGACCATGACATTTTATGTGCTTCAGCTGCCATTAGTGAACATGAAGAATCTTCATTAAGTCAGGATTTAAAGCCATTACCTTCCAATGAGAATGATACCCTAACCAAGCAAGCAAACAACTATGGCCTCAATAAAATATAAAGTTTAAAAATAAAATGTTTGTTTGAAAGGATTCATATTGCTTATTCTTAGTGTAAGAAAATTTTTTTGGTTAAATTTTATTTAGATGTATCATTGATAACAACAATGAATATGATGAGATTCTAACAAATCTTTCTTTTTCACAGTAAAGACCAAACAAAACTTAAAGTTGTGATTGCTTAAATACACTTTATTTTTAAAGTGCAAAGTTTTTGTATTTATAAGTTCGTAAACTTTAAAAAAAAAAAAAAAAAAAAAAAAAAAAAAAAAAAAATAATTGTTTCCAAATTTAATAAAGTGCTTTATAAATTATTAGAGCATATAACATTATACATATTTTCTTTAAGACCAGATATTTTTCGATTGCTAAAAAAAATTTCCTTTATTCATTTAAAAGTAATAGCATAGAAATTAACTTTAGTTTGAAAAACTACTATATATAAAATTATTTTTAAATGCATATCCAATCTTTGGAATTTACTCCAATTAATGCTTTTATTAGGAATAATTGAAAATAAAATGGAGCTGTTTTTGTTTTCAATACAATGCTATTAATCAGTAATAACTGGAGACACATTATTTAGGTAATATTTTAGAAATGCTAATGTCATTACCCTTAGCAATACACTTATGAATTTATCAGAAATAAATTTAAAAAAAGATTTGGACAAGAGGATGATTTTTGCCTAAAAATTACCCAAGCCATTTCATGTTTTTACAGAAATAAATGACTTACTGTAGTATTTGATCCTAGTTTAGAAACACTTCACTAATGATTTCTTCAGGAGTATACTATTATATATATTGACAATATAAAATGTTTTTGTTTATCAATAATGATCAGATTGTGTATATCATTGCTTAACAGTAAATATTTTCCTTTATAATTAAATTTTTTTTAAACTAGAGATATTTTATTAAGAAATTCTTAACTAATTTATCATGTTCAATATAAGCAATTAATTGTTGTGTGGATTTAATAGTCTTGCAGATGCACAAAGGAATAAAATTCATTACGGTGAAAATGCGCTTTAGGTCCCCTACTCTGCCAATTTGGCGAAAGTGTGCTGTGGGTCCCATACTTGGCGGGTTTTTCAAAAACGCTGTTGCCATGGCGATAATGGAATACAATTTTTAACTAATCAGCAACCAATGAAAATGACCGATTTTTCAAACTGAAACTAATTAACGACCAATGAAAATGCTAAAAGAAAAAAAAAAAAAAAAAAAAAATTAATTATTATTCGCGAAAAGATGCAAATTATTTCCTACGGAGGTTGCCATAAAGAGCTCATTCGGTATAAAAACGTCCGATTTACCACGCTTGGTGCATTTATAGCCAAGTTGGCAGAGTAGGGGACCCAAAGCGCAGATTAACGTTCATTACTCTATTTTTTAAGCCGATTTTATGTTTCATAACTGATTTTATTTCATAACATTTTCAAGTTTTTTATATGCGTTATTTGATTAAAATTGCTGTTGCATATAATAATTTATTTAATTTATTATATAGAAATATTTGACATAGTAAATATTTCTGTGGTAAGTAATTAGAGTGAAATATTTGAAAAAATAGAGCGACATTGTGAAAGGTAAAATCCTACGAGAGCCCACACCCTTGGTGACAAACTGGGGAAAAAAAAAAAAAAAAAAGCCAAGGCAGAAAAAAATAAGAATTTCAGATATAGTGAGGTTTATTAAATTTAAAGTATCAAGGTAGGATTACCAAGTTTGGCAAAATTTGTCCCCAATCAAAATTATTTGTGCCAGGGGTATGGGCTGTGCTGGGATCTAACCTTGTAAAAGTTTGAGTGAGGATTTGGAATTCGGATATTGCATTTAGTGACGTAATTTAGACTGGTGATTTAATTCTGTAATGTTTGGCATGAAAATTAGAAATCTCACTAAACCTGGGCAAGCTTGTTTGTTTAGCTATCAATTTTATTGGTACATAACAATCAATTGTTCTTTTGCAATCAGAATACGATTGGGTTTCACCCAGTTTGGCAATCAACCGCAACCACAACTTGGGAAGAATCAAGGAGGCACCCTTAAGCTAACCTAAAATTCTTCTTTTATAACGCAGGGATTACTTGGAGGTTAAATTTCAATAAGTCATAAAATCTATAAAAACATTACTAGACACAGACTGCTATTTTTCGCCATATATACTCAGTGAGGTAAGAATACACAACTTGTCAAGTTTCTTTTAAGCTTCTTATTGCAGTCTACATTAATTCAAAAGTATTTGTATGAGGGCCTAAATCAGGGTCATTAAAATTGATTCTAAGATGCTGAAAGTTTTTGTTTGATAAATATGCAAATTAATAACTTCTTTTTCACTTTTATCTCTAAAAGAGAAATAAATAATTTCATAGACTTCATCTTAACGCACAATATTTAAGTAAGCTTGAATATTAAAAAAAAATGGTGAAAATGTGTTTTAGGTCCCCTCCTTGGCGCGTTTTAAAAAACACCGATGACATGGCGAAAATTCTACCGCTATTTCAAAGTGAAATTTAATTAGGGACCTATAAAAAGGCTAAAACAAACGAGTAATTATTCAGCATGCGCGAGAAAACGCTTCAAATTTGTGAGTTAGCGAAGTAGGGGACCTAAAGCGCAGATTAACCCAATTCTCATAATTCACTTCTCATGAAGTTAAGAAAATATAAGTTGTGTGCGTGATTTGTTTGCAACAATTTGTTTAAGCTTTTAAACAAGCACATATATTTAACGATTTTTATAGGTGATATTTAAATTAAATAAAATTTACTATCAAATTTCTGAATAAAATTAAGTTGGATGCTTTACTAAAAATTAAATCCATTCAGAACAATTATGTATATTAAATAATCTGCAATTAACATTTGGCCCGTGCCAAGTGTTGAAGTGATATTTAACAATGATTTGGCTCTATTAAAACTATTCACAGATACCAACCTAGTTTTTACTATTGAATGCTTTAGGTGAATTAATTTGGGGAGGGATAAAATAAAATTACCAAAATTTTATAACATCTGGCTTTTTTTATCCTTTAGCGAGCTGTGTCCATAATACTCACTTTAGCCTCCACAAGTTAATAAAGACCCAAACCGTTAATCTGCGCTTTAGGTCCCCTACTCTGCCAACTTGGCGAAAAATGCACCAAGCGTGGTAAACTGGACGTTTTTATACCTAATGAGCTCTTTATGGCAACCTCCGGAGGAAATAATTTGCGCTTTTCGCGCATGATCATTAATTGGTTTTTTTCTTTTAGCATTTTCATTGGTCTTTAATTAGTTTCAGTTTGAAAAATCGGCCATTTTCATTGGTTGCTAATTAGTTTAAAACCGTTAAAAATCGTATTCCATTATCGCCATGGCAACAGCGTTTTTGAAAACCCGCCAAGTATGGGACAAACAGCTCACTTTCGCCAAGTTGGCAGAGTAGGGGACCTAAAGCACATTTTCACCACACAAACTTTTCTTAACCTGGAAAATCTAGATGGTATAGTTTGTTTACCTATTAGGTTTAATCAGCGTGTACATAATAAATAAGGTTACTTTGGCGACATTAGCGATTTTTAATCTTTTAGAACGTGAAACTTGTAAATACGCCTAGCACTTAAAATTTAAAATGGATTTTACCCTAGAAGCGGGAATCAAATTCCCCAAATATTAAAAATCTATAAGGATTATAAAATTCGGATTTCTCAAACATAGTAGTTAAAGAGATATTCATAGAAAATAAATTAAAACTAATAAATTATTTAAATTTTAGGAAATATAAACATAAATTGAGGTAAAAATATTAGCAAGATACTTACATATAAAAAGTTTTCAAAAATGACAAAGGATGAAAGAAATTCTTGGAACAAAACAAGTATAAATTCAAAATTTCCTCTCAAAATTACGATTTTAAACTAAATCAGATCAGTTCAGATATTCTTATACGTTGCCATCTTTTATAGATTTTATGAATTGTATTTGAAAACCCTATTTCTATTATGATAAAATAAGGATCTCCAGTTGTGATATTTTATACAATACGGCAATATCTTTTTGAACAGGAAATTGGTGGTAAAATTGTTTCTATTATAACATATATTTTTAACACCCGCAATATTTTATTTATTTTTCAGTTTAGAACTGTAACTTTTAATAGTCAATTACGTCATGTCATGTGATAATGTGTGTATACAAATAACCACCGAATAACTTTTAAATTTCGTTTTCTTATGAATAGTTAACCGTTTTGATCTCAATTTTTAGAAGTCATTTATTTAATATTTGTTGGATATGATTATGACGTTTGATAGATATTTGAATCTAAAATATTTCTCAAAAATTATGTTACACATTTTTATAATTAGCGTAATTATTCCCGAATGTTTCTGTGATTGTGAACTTTTGAAATCCATAATGCCTAATGAAACTGCTCATGAACAGGAACTTTTAATGAAAATTAAACCTTTAATTGGAAAATCGTGAGTGAATTTAATACAGTATTTTTAATAATCATAAGATTATACGTAATTTTAAAATAAAATTTAATTCTATATCTGTTAAAAGTATTTTTATGAACTGATACCTTCCAAGTTAATCAACAATGGAAACGAGAAAAATTAACATATCTGCTATTTTTCAAATATTTAGCCATATTTGGTTAGCTAAGTAAATTTTTTTTTAATTAATCATGCAATGAAAATAAAATACCACATCTCACTGTTAAGTGTCCTACACAAAATTTCTTTTCTTAGTCAATCTTTGTTTGATTTACAAATTAGGACACAGATGCCAAGTAATCCATTTGGTACATTTTTGAATTTTTTAATGATGAAATCTTTCTAAGAAGACTTATTTGTGACACAATAAACTTCCTTAAATATGTATATTAAAAAAATTATATATTCATTTGAATTATGAAACTAAACTGGATAAATAATAGAAAGTGTAAATAAAATTTTGAAACATTTGAATTTCATAAAAGAAAACTTAAGAACTCCAATATCGAAAATATGAATACAAATTATTAGAATAATATTGAAACCGTTAATCTGCGTTTTAGGTCCCCTACTCTGCCAACTTGGTGATAAATGCACCAAGCGTGGTAAACCGGACGTTTTTATACCTAATGAGCTCTTTATGGCAACCATTCGGAGGAAATAATTTGCGCTTTTTCGCGCATGCTCATTAATTGTTTTTTTCCTTTAGCATTTTCATTGGTCATTAATAAGTTTCAGTTTGAAAAATCAGTCATTTTCATTGGTTGCTAATTAGTTTAAAACCGTTAAAAATTGTATTCCATTATCGTCATGGCAACAGCGTTTTTGAAAACCCGCCAAGTACGGGACCCACAGCACACTTTCACCAAGTTGGCAGAGTAGGGGACCTAAAGCGCATTTTCACCTATTGAAACATTAATTTTGCAATTGTAAATATGAATCATAATTTATATTATGAATTACGTAATAAAGAAATGTTTGTAATTTATAACATATTTTTTTTTAAAAAGCAATGTTTTATTTTTCTAGTATTAAATAATGAAATTGTCATAGAAAACTTACGAATCTGTATATTGACACAATTTTCAAAAGTAACTTTAAGCTTGTCCCAATTAATTTTTCCAACAATTTCTTAAAAAAACATTAAAAAATCTCAATTACTTTTCCTCATTAGGATTGGGAAATAATAAAAAGTCAAATAAAATTCAAAATTAACTTTGACCATTAGTTGGCAATTTTCTTTTAACTTATCTCGGTTAATCTGCGCTTTAGGTCCCCTACTTCGCCAACTCACGAATTTAAAGCGTTTACTCTAGCATGCTCAATAATTACTCGTTTGGTTATAAATTCGCTTTAGGTCCCCTACTCTGCCAACTTGGCGAAAGTGTGCTTTAAGTCCAGTACTTGGCGCGTTTTCAAAAACACTGTTGCCATGGTGATAATTGAATACGATTTTTAACGATTTTCAAAAACAATTAGCAACCAATGAAAATGATCAATTTTTCAAACTGAGACTAATTAACGCCAATGAAAATGCTGAAAGAAAAAAACCAATAAATGAGCATGCGCGAAAAAGTGCTTCAAATTATTTCTTCCGGAGGTTGCCATACAGAGCTCATTAAGGATAAAAACATCTGGTTTACCTCGCTTGTTGCATTTATCGCCAAGTTGGCAGAGTAGGGGACCTAAAGCGCAGATTAACGCTTGTTTGTTTTAGCCTTTTCATTGGTCGCTAATTAAATTTCACTTTGAAATAGCTGTAGAATTTTCGCCATGGCATCAGCGATTTTGAAAACGCGCCAAGTAGGGGACCTAAAGTGCATTTTCACCCTTATCTCTACTTTCAATAATATTTGTATGACATACTGCTTCTGAATCAACAAAAGTGACACTATGACTGTTAAAAATTTATAATCTTTGTTTCCTAATGATGCCTTTGAACAATTGAACTAATTGCTTTTCTGATTCAATCCAATGCATAGTATCTGCTAAAGCTCTTTTAGTTCTATCATATACCATGACCAAAATAATCTTCTAATATCTCTCAACACCATCAAATACCAACTGACCCATTGTGATACTTTCTCTTTCTGAATTTTGACAAGTCAGCTTCAACAATCTTACCTTTACCTTCTATCTCCTCTAAAGATAACTTATTAGAATAGAGCATAGATTTATTAATGAATTACTTCTAGAGTTTAATAAAGTATGATTGCTAAATGAGTATTCTCTTTGTATTCTCTTTGCAGTTCTACTACTGCAACAAATTTCAAATGCTGAAAATAAAATCACAATCTTTAATTTGCTACAAAAAAACCAAGATCCATGCCTGATTGTCTTTTGAGGGCTTTTTCCTTCAAAATTTCCATGGCAGATAATACATCAGAGGCATTTTTATTTAATTGTTGCATTTAAACACATAAATTCTAATTTGAATGAATCAATTCCATGGAAAAACTCCAAAAGAAATCATTTGTTTTTCCATATTTATGTAAATTTGCTTACTAAAGAAATTAAATGTCAAGCCATAATTTAGATATCCTTGGTATTTTGAAACATTTTAAGCGAAAGCCCATAGTTAATCGTAAGAATATTGAAAACTACTGAAAAATTAATACAAAATAAAAAAGTTATTTGAAATAATAATAAAAAAAAATACAACCTGGAATTTAAGTATCAAAAATGTAAAAAATCTGCAGAAAGTTTACTTAAATTATTCTTTTAAAAATTCTTAATGTTGTTGTTACTAAAAATCCTGTAACTATCTGATAAAGTCATAATATCCAGTAAATTGTTGACCCTTAGAAAAGTGATTATAATAAGAGAGGAAGGGTGTAAGTCCTCTTTGGGTATACCCAAACAGTACAGAATATGTTTGGCCAAGGTCTGCTGTGCTTTACATTTAGAGCAAACAGCAAAAATTTTTCTGCCCATAAAAAATGAGAAATTCCTCGTTGTCCATTAATCAACCTGTAAATCACTGTGGTTGAGATGAGGCATACCTTTGGTTTAGGTAGAGGGCAACAAATAAGAATTCTTATTAAAATGCTTAATTGAACAATGTTCTAAATCCCTTCCTCCCAATAATCAAAATACTGGGATTTTCAATATTTTAGAATGTTCTTAGTATTCTCAATCTTTCTTATGTAATAAAAAATCTAGGTTGTCAGATAAACAATGAAATTCAACAAATTAAAAAATGCAGTAAAAGGATTATATGGTAGCTGTACCCAAATTACACTTCAAATCAACTATTATGATTTATCTGGATGCCAATCTGGTGTGAATTATTAAATTGGTTAATTCCCAGTGAACGGTACGCTCCTTGTACGGTACGCATATATACAATTTTTAATTATTTGTATATAATATTGTATAAATTTATATTATTTGTATAAAATAATGTAATTTTATACTATATAATTATATTAATTGTATATTGTATAATTATATTAATTGGGTAAAAATAGCGTACCGTACACTGGGATACAGCCTATTAAATTTTTTGGTAAAAATTTACTGTACGGTCGCTCTTGGCGACTTTTAAAAAAAAATTGCGTAACATCTTGCCAACTTCGCCAATCTGGACAAGCAAGGTCTGAAAATAAACAGAATATTCCATTTTTTATTGGTTGGTTCCCGTTTTATCAGAATCCCCCATTTTTCATTGGTTAGAATCACTCATCTGTGATTGGTCAGAATTGGTTGGGTTGCCAGTAAATATTATTTATCGCCAACTTTGGAAAATGCTGCCAAGAACAACTGTACAGTAAATCTGAGCCAATTTTTCTAATTGCCAACATGTATATTTCTCTGAAATTTGTCTTGTTTTTTTTGTATAATTGAATTTGTAAATTAGGAAGAGGTTCTAGCAGTTGGGTTTAATTGTAATTTATATTATTGACTAGGGAGAATGTTATTGTTATTTATAGCATTTTGTTTGGGCATTGATCTTTTCATGTTGTGTGCCAAGTTTGTTATATTTAGAAAAGAACATTTTTTTCATTACAATTTTGTAACTAAAATTCAGTTCCTGATATTGAAAATACTTGTAGTAAGAAAAAATTTCAAGATAAATGTTAAAAAAAAATATCAGATATTTTCTAGATGTGTTTCAATAATCTTATGATTTATTATTTAAATAAAATTAATGTTCAATTTGAAAAAATTTAAGATCTAGTCTTAAATTATTATAAATATATAATGTGTGTTTTTAAATGTTTTTCATTTTAATTAACCATTCTGTCATGCACATCTGAAAGAAAAATATCTTGTGTAACATTGTTAGGATGAGCAATAAAGCTAAATCTGCAATGAAAATAATAATTTGCTTTTTAACTACTGTATTTTCCTGTATATAATTCGCAGCAGCATATTATCAGCAGAACCTTTTTTTTTTTTTAGTAAAAGCAAAAAAAGTATCGTATAACTTGCAGCAATTTTGTTGGGCAAATAATTTAAAATATGTCTTGCTGATAATATATGTGTCAAATAGAATAAAGAAATGCGTAATATAATCAAAAATTCGTTAATCTGCGCTTTAGGTCCCCTACTCTGCCAACTTGGCGATAAATGCACCAAGTGTGGTAAACCGAACGTTTTTATACCTAATGAGCTCTTTATAGCAACCTCCATAGGAAATAATTTGCTCTTTTTCACGCATGCTCATTAATTGTTTTTTTCTTTTAGCATTTTCATTGGTCGTTAATTAGTTTCAGTTTGAAAAATCAGTCATTTTCATTGGTTACTGATTAGTTTAAAACCGTAAAAAATCGTATTCCATTATCTCCATGGCAACAGCGTTTTTGAAAACGCGCCAAGTACGAGACCCACAGCACACTTTCGCCAAGTTGGCAGAGTAGGGGACCTAAAGCGCATTTTCACCCATAAATTTTATAAACTGTACAGAAAAAAAATTCATTTATTATGAAAAAGATTTGGCTAGATCAACCTCATCGCAAAGTGCGATAAACTTGAGATGAAAGCATGAGATTGATAATTTTGAGAAGATTCCTTTAAAAGTTATCGATATTTAGCTTCTAATAACTATTAAAATGATGTTAGACATATTTAAAAAATATATATATTTGCTTCGTTAATATTTAAATGAAAGAAAAGGATTATTTATAAACTGCATATTTTATATATTTTTCTTTTATACCACACGTGCTTTGTTTTTCACTTCATATTAACAGGTTTGTCCCCATTTTTGTTATTTGTTTTCGCTATAGCTTTTAATTTAAAATCTTCCGGGCAACTTAAAACTTTTTGCTTCCATATGACGATATACGAATTTGAATATTTTCAAAACAAAACAGCTCACGTAAAGACAAATTGCGAAATGACATTAGCAAAATGTAACTGTAATATCTTTATGAGGAACCAAATTCGTTCTTGATGGTAATTAGACAAAGCTGATTATAGCCTAAATAACTTGAGTATGTTATTTATGGTACCATGTGTTATTGGTATGTTATGTGTATATGGTACCATATTTTATTTCTTTTATGAAAAATAAACAGTATTTCTTTCAAACTTTCTTGTAAGCTTTTCTGAGGGAGAATGTTTTTTTATCAGATTATCCGTAGTAGTGTATAATACGCACAGCAAATTTCAGAAATTTTTTAACTCATGAACTGTGGATTATATACAGGAAATTATGGTAATCAAGTAGTAGTGCATACTTTTAAAATCATTCAATGCCATAGAACTGTACCAGGCTAAATGATTGAGCAAATCAATTGTATATTGGTAATTTTTGCAGTTATTCGTACTTTATTATAATATTGCTACATGATAATTAAAATAACAATTTTAAAATTCAATTAATTATTAAATTCAGTTAAATATTCCTATACTTTATCTAAAACTAATTTAATGTATAAAATAAAATTTGAGTCAACTAAAAAATTAACATTGAAATCACTCATCTAATCATCATATTTGTAATCAATCGACATTCCTTACATGCCAAATTAAAAAAAAAAGTGTTATATACAGTTTTTCAGCATTTTCTCTCACTTGGAACAACATATACTAAAAAGTATTGCAATTTCATGTGAATGTTCTTCCAGAATTTTACATTTTAATTAAATTTTTATAATAAGTAAGTATAATTTTCCTTAAAAAATAATTTTAAATTTTAGATTAAAATGTAAAACTAAACTTCAAACAAAATGAAAATTTAAATTTTAAATAAAATATCAACTTTAAACAAAACTCAAACTTCACATTTATAGAAATAAATTTTAATACCTAATCAATTTCAAATATGTTTCCATATTATAAAAATAAATAATATCCCACAAGATTCAAGAGTTACAAGTACTCCACTCAAATTTGGTGCATATTCTTGGCACTCATAAGAGAATCGCAGATTAACTGTTCCATTTTGGGGCAAGAATTGTCTCATTTGTTACCCCCTCTAGGTGGTAGAATTCAATTATTTAAATTTATTTCAGTGAGCATGGAAGGAAACTTAATAAAAAAAAATTATATCTCTTTAAAAGGATATTATATTTTTTTACTTATATATTTTTTGATCAAGTGAATGGGAGTTATCTCAATCTCCTCCCCTTACAACATGTAAATGCAGTTCATTACTTATGAAAGTTTTCCAAAAAGATTTGTTTAGAATATGCAAAAAAGTTATGTGATTGCTTTCTGTTGCTTAAGTTATCTATTTTGCAGTGTAATAGAAATCCTAATCTATATTATAATTCTATAATTATTTCATACATTTCATATAGAAAAAAAAATACTTTTAAATTTATGGCTCAAAGTAAACGAAAGATTTCAGTAAGATTTCAATGATGACTGAAATAAAATCATCACTTAATTAGGAACACTTTACTCAGAAGGGGGAAAAAAATAACAATGAAAATAACTGTATAAATAAAGATCTTTCAAAATGTTATTTTTTATTTTTCTTGCAAAAAATGCAGATTTATAAATATTTGCTTTTTCATTGCTTATAAGGGAAGTATGCTAAATTTTTAAATATTCTGTGTAAAATTTCAAAAATAGAGTTGTAAACTTAACTCAAATGAAATTGTTGGCTGTATCCCAGTGTACGCGACACTATTTTTATACAATTAATATAATAAAATATACAATTAATATAATTATATAATATAAAATTATATTATTTTATAGAAATAATATAATTTTATACAATATTATATTCAATTAATTATAATTGCATATATGCGTACTGTTGTATACATGCGTATCGTACAAGGAGCGTACACTGGGAATTAACCGAATTGTTTAACTATGAATCATTACAATAATATGGGAGAAAGAAATTGTATTCACACACACAAGTTAGGTTTGTAAAAATAAATTTAAACTTTTTTTTGTTGAATAGGCTTTATTAGCAAGTAGACAATAAGAAAATAGTAATGAACATCCAAAGATTATTATTTATATAGTAGAATATATATCATCAAAATAACAATGAGATTCTTGTTTTTGGAGCTGGATTCTGGTATAACCAATTCTCAGCACTTGGTAGAAAGTTTGCAAAATAAAAATTCTTAGAATACTGTCAAAAAGAGCAAAATAAAAGTAATTTGGGGAATCATATATTTTAATGAAAATTTAAGCTTTATTTTTGCATTTATTCAATTAAAAATGTTTTATTTAGCAAAACACAAATTTTCATATTGATAAATATTTCTTCACAATTAACTTTTAAAACATATTTTGATAAAGAAAAATGGAAACTTCGTATGAAGTTTTTGATAATTTTAACAGAGAATTTAATCACAAGTCTACCAAATTATCACAATTTATTTTCTCAAGAATTGATTGCAAAATAAAATTGTTTACATGGTTAGAGATGAATCAAGTAATTACTTTTTTGCATTAAAATTTTTTTAATATATATATTCTTATATACATACACAAGTATATATGTATATACATATTAGGTTGGGGAAAAATAAATCCATTATTTTTACGTGAACTTTTTGTAACTTCTTTCAGATTCGCTTTGTAAAAAGGTTTAAAACAGTTTTCATGTAGATTTTTAGGTCTTGTGCGAAGCTACAACTGCTGATATGCTGTCAATTTTGATAATTTTTGATATTTTATAGACATTCTTGACGATATTGTATCCATGCAAAGTGCATCTTTGGCATCCAAATACCCAAACGGAATCGACGAAACCAAAATTGTGCGTAACTGGTTGTTACAGTCATATATAGGACGATAAACACCTTCCACAATTTTAGCCGCCTGATTAGCATTTTCGCCATTATAAAAGAAAAACTAAAATGTATCGAATTTTCTGTTTGTTGTCTTCTATTTTTAAAACCCTGTACTCATAACTGAATTAATCAAACAAAAAACGGCAAGAGAATATTTTGGTGTCAAATGTCACCTTTCCAATGAGCATAAATTTGAAATTGTTTGATAGATACCTCACGAGATAGCGATCTCTACAGACGTCTACCCAAAAAATAATGGATAAGTTTTTCCCCAAACAAATATGTATGTATTATTTATATGTCATCATTTGTGGTTTTCACTCTTGATAAATTGTAAAGCTAAGATTTTGAATTTTTATTCATTATGACAGAATTGTTAATGGGATTTTCTCAGTGTAATAAACTTCTATAGAGTTTTTTTGCTAAACATTTTTAAATTTTTTTCATTTAGTAAATAGATTTTTTAAGAAAAAAGGGACTCAACTATTGATTAAGAGTGATTTAAATTTTCAAGTAGATAGTTTTTTATTTCTTTATAATCATTTGAAATTGCATTTAAATATAAGGAAGATTAACTTTTCAATGCTGATGTGTTAATGTTAGAAAATTTTGTCACTGAGTACATATATTTCTGATTATTTATAACTACTACTATTTAAACATAGTAAAGTAACATATGTCCTATTTATAATAATAAAAAGAAAATCCTGTGTCACTTGCATTATGGTGGTTTATGGACTTGAGCTTGTTTTATGCATTTCTCAAGCTTATTGATTTATCTAAGTGTATTTTTCAAATTAAGCAAATTATTAAGATCTTTACCATAACTATTTATTTTAATTTTTGTTTCTCTGATTGTATTTAATTTATGTTTCTGAATTAAATTGTTATTTGTAAATAGATTTCAAGTGAAGGATACTGTGGGAACATCCAAATATACTTATGAAGTTGGAATATGTAATGAAATAGATGGTTTAAAGAAACCTGGAATAGGTGCAATACAATTGGATGGAAATAGGACATACATTTTAGGGAGATATGATCAGACTGACGTCATGGGTGGCAGTTAGTATATATTTTTATGATATAGTTTTATTACATAGAAAACTAACATTTTGTTGTGTGATCAAATAGTTAATTTTTGCCCCTCACAGGAGGGCTTAATTGGACTGGGTCATACAGTTTAAAGTGGATTCTGAACAACTACAAACATCCAAACTTAGTTGGGAATTGAACCACGAACTGTTGAGCTAAAGGCCAAAAGCATTAATTATTCATTTACTAGCTTGACAAGATGATAAGGTTTTCCGTTTATAATCTGGAATTCAAAATTTCAATTTTTATTATTTAATGTTGATTTTCAGATTAATTCTAGTTAACCTTAATTAATTTTAGTGTTATTTTAAATTAACAAATTAAAATAGAATAGTCTCATTCTAATTCATTTGATTCTAGTTGAAAAAATTTCTTGTATTAAGATTTTTTTTAAAAATTCTAATGTACGAAAAATCATGCTGTTATTTAGGAATATATTCAAAGTTTTTAGTTATTGCATTAAGTTAAAAATATTATACAATTTTCATTTAGAAATAAGTTAAAAATTGTAACAATTTTGTTATAATAGTTTTTTGTTATTTTGTGTATGTAATTATAATATATGTAGGTAATCAGGATTTTTAATTTACAAATTTTGAAACTGAATAGAAATAAAATCAAGAATATTTTCTAACATTTATTATTTTATTACTTTTTTAATGTGGTTTTATCATATTATTTTTCAAAAATACACAGTTATTCCTCCCAGAAGGATCAATGTAGTTGATAGAAATGAGAATTAGTAAATGAGCTAACTCCAGAAACCAGATATTTTTTGTCCTAACTAATAAAAATCTTCCTTAAAGTATTCTGCACATATATGAATTATAACAGCACAAGGAATATATGTAATGATTTAATTGCATTCAAAATATATTTATGCTTTTCATTTGATTTCAAAGATTTTGCATCTTTTATAAATATGTTTATGGCATAAATTTATCCTAAAATTGGATACATGTTGTTTTTTCAGTGTTTTAATAAATAAGGAAATTGTTTTTTCCATCCTTCCTCCTAAAATTGTTAGTGTGTAGGCTGTTACACTTTTTTATAAACTTATTATATTAATATAATATTACAGATTTTATTTACAATAAAATTTTAATCAATTTGTTCTAGCTAATTGGATTCAACTTACATATTATGGTGGAGAAAATTATGGCCACAATTGCAATCGTACTGGAAGGACTGCAAAAATTATGATTATATGTGATCCGGATGTTGAAGTTGTAAGTAAATTCCAATTAATTTGTGCATAAATAATGTATACTGATGTCCAAAATATTAGTTACAATAATTTTTTTGTATAATAAAAAGAATTACCATTATTATTTTAAAAGTAAATATTACATAATATAATTTAGGTAATTAATTTATGCATTTAATATTTGTTTAATATTGTCTTAGAGCGGGAAAAATCCAAAAAAGGTTTTGAAATTAGAAAGTGGAAAGTTCCTGAAAATCGTTAAATTTGTTCAGAATTATGTTAAATAAGAGGAAGCTAGACTAAATTATATAAATTGTTACAGGTGGCAAACCTGCAAATTACTATGCTGGATTAGATTCCCTCGATTTTATGATGTAACTTACAATTTTATGCTTGTGTGAAATTTGTTTGTTGTAGTTACCTTTGAAACTTTTGCTATGTGTTTCATTTTTTTACATTTATGATGGAAACATTTGTGTTTGAAATTAAGATACAGAAAAATGTTCTATTTTCAGAGTGAATAAAATTAAAAAATTTGTGTTTGTGTGTTGCTAATGAAAAGTATAGATCGTGATTTATAATACAATAGACATATGGTCGCAGTGCTAGGTTCTTTTGGATCCACCCTACCTTAAATCTAATGGATCGTGATAAATTGAGTTTTATGCTTTTTTAGTCTTAATTTTTTAATTTCTTCTACAAGTGATGATTAGGTGAGTATTTTTTTTTTTACTTTATATGTTATTTGATTAAAATTATTGTTATATGTAAT
This sequence comes from Latrodectus geometricus, assembly GCA_026290005.1. Lineage (NCBI taxonomy): Eukaryota > Metazoa > Arthropoda > Arachnida > Araneae > Theridiidae > Latrodectus > Latrodectus geometricus. The sequence continues at coordinate 32,864 of JAPDSC010152179.1, forward strand.
GATTTATATGTAATTTATTAAGTATATTAATATGTAAAAATATTGGATGTAATATATATTTAGGTTTATCATGAATTGTAATTCTTGTTAATTAAAAACTAAGTTTTCATAAAAATGTATGTTTATGTTGAATTTAGTGTTATTGCCTAGTTATCTTCCATACTAGATTGAGTTTTTATGGATGTTTTTCAAGGTGGTCCCTTTAATTAAAATCTGAATTTTTCTAAAAATGCATATAATTTATATTATTGATTTTAATTTATAGCAGAGTTACTACTGTAAACATATTATAAATAAAGGTCCTATTGCTAATTTTTTGGTAAAAATGTTTCAAATTTTTTAAACCAATAGGATAATATCAAAAATTCTTTTGCCTCACAGCTGTTAGATTATTACATTTTAATATACTTCTAATAAATTAATGTATAGAAATTTTTGGAATTTGAAAAAGCACCTTAAAATATAGTTTAATATTCCTGCATATTATTAACCTTAATTAAATTTAGTTGACTTTAAAATGTTGAATATTATTTGACTTAATCCAAGAAATGTGAATGGTAGTTATGAGAAAAAATGTATCAAATTTTTTAATACCTTCATTGGTTATAATATTTCAATATTAGGAAACAAACGAATAAATAAATAAATAAACACATATACTTATATTTATATACTAATTTTTACTGTATCACTTTTCTAGGTTTAAATATATAATAAATTAAATAATAAAAAAATTGTTGACTATAAAATGTTCAACACAATAAAGAAAAGTTAGTTTATAAATTTTTGTCTATTTGGAAAATATAATTGAAGATTTATGTAAAAATTTTTAAAATGATTTAAAATATTCCTAAACTTAAAGAAAAATTTTAAAAATTATTACTACTAAAGAAAATCCACTTAGAATGTAAAGAATCCAAATAACAGTATTAGATTGCAAAAATAAAATAACATAAAATGGAAACGCCAAACCCTTGTTTAATTTTTTTTTTAACAATTATCTCTTACATGAAACTAACAAATTGGATATGTTAATTAGATATACACAGGAAATATATCTTCACTTTTAAGGTATGTAACTTTTATACTGTGCAATTAACTGATATTTTAAATCTATTTTTAGGGAAAATTTGAAATATTAGAAGAAAGGAAGATAAATCCTGAAGACTGTTTTTATATTTTTGAATTAGGTAGCATTGTTGCATGCTCACCAAAACCGAAAGCAGGTCTTAGCTCTGGAAGTGTTTTTTGTATTTTGTAAGTGATTATTTACATTATTCTTTCTTTTTTAATCATGTATTTTAGAATCATGTTGCATAATATTCATTCAGATGTTTCATAATATTTGATTTATGTTTGATGTTGGTAAACTAATTCAAACCTTGCATTTTTTTGATATTTTTTAATTATGAGTTACTTGATTAAAAAAATGGAAAAAATTGAATTTTTTATGTATGAACTGCATTTAAAAATAAAGTGTGGAAAGTAAATTTGCTATTTAATAATTTGGATAAAAATTATATTATCATTTTGTGAAAAAAATTTTTAATTTCATGTTTATTTATAAATGGTATCAAGCTTTTAAAAAATTGTATATATTATTGCTGTTATCAAAATCTCCATTTCTCGATAAATAAAAATGCTACAATGATGAATAAATCATAAATAATTTGAAGTTTTTATCCTTTTTTGATTAGAAAATAAAATCTATGTTTGTATAAATTGTGCAACAATGTTGTGTTTGTTATAAATTGTGCTTATGAGATGCAACATATTCATCTTGAAATATAATTAAAAAAAATTATATTTTTTTTGTGATAAAGTGATTCAGATGTGTTTTACAAATATCTGCCATATTTAAGATAATTATTTGAAATTTGTGATTTTTATTTTAACTAAAAACTGTAGGTATGCTTTAAATTTCAAATATATTTTATTTTATTTTACACAAATTTTAATTTATTTTATGTAATTTACTTGAATAATTATTTTCTTTTAAATTACTTAATATAATAGTCACACTCATTTTGCTAATCATTTTGTAAATTCAAGTATATTGTTTTGTGCAGAAGGCAAACATTTTAAGATCATGTTTCTCAATATTTATTTATTTATGCTTACTTTAAGTAGTGGCTATAAAATGTTGTAAAAAAAAAAAAGAATTCATATTAAGAAAATAGATTGACTAAATTTTATTCTAAGATTAAAAAAATAGAAAAGCAAGTTTTATATAGTATAAAACTTGTTTTTCTTCTATTTTTTTAAATCTTTTGGTTATGCAAGTGATAAAGTTGCTGAATGCATTCAAAATATCACCAGTTTCAGAATTTTATCATCATGTTTTTAAAACTAATTTACTGCCTTATTTTATTTATACAGTTGCTATATTTTATTTTCACATAAACTTGTTGCAGTCAACTGCTACTAATTTTTTTTATCTATTTTCATTTTGACTGAATTTCATTTGCTCTATCACTTAAAATAACAGTTAGGCTAGATTTGCATTAGCAAAATATGATAAATAAAATGTGATGTGCCTTATAATTGAGAAACAAAAATTCACATATTTTGCTTAATTGAAAATTGGGATTGGATTAATGATGTCTTTCATTTTACCTATTCAATATTGTTTTTAGATGTCTAATTCAATTGAAGAAAGTTATTTTATGACCAGCATGAAGCTACTAGTTAATAAAAGTTGACTATGATACTTAAATTATCAGAGTGCATTGTTTGTGATGTAAAATTGAGACATGGACTTTATTAGTTTTAATTCATATGTTAAGAAAAACAATAATTAACATTAATAAATATTAAATATAATATTAGTTATTGAATATAATATTAATTTTAATTAAGTTGATAGATAGGTTGGCAAAGATATTGTAATAATTATCTAATTATTACAATATCTTGATAAAGTTCTTATAATCTTTTATTTCGTTAATCTAATTGATGTATGAATGTGTATATTATATTTCTAGGTTTTTTACCGTAGTATTAGTTTATTTGGTGTGTGGCTTTTTATATCAAAGGATTGTAATAGGGGCAAAAGGATTAGATCAGATTCCTAACTATACGTTTTGGCGAGATTTTGGAAATCTGCAAGCTGTGAGTATAATTAAAAGTGTTAAATATGTCATTGATATTTATTACATAGGTAATTGATTATTATTTAATTTTTTTTTTGTTTTTAACATTTTAACATTTTAATAGGCAAATCTTGTTAAAATGTTACAAAGAAAAAAAAAAAAAAAAAAAATTAAGCAAATCTTAAGAATTTTTTTTTAAAGATGTTAGCTTTTTATTTAATTTCAATGGGAAATATTGACTCTTAAATGTAATTTAAATAGTCAAAAGTTTCATCCAAAATTGGAGAAACAGTTTAACATCATTGTACTTTTAAATTATAATGTAAAAAAAGTACAAAATCAAAATATATTCATTTAATGATTCAAAAGGTAGGGTATGAAAGGAAATTATTAAAGTTACGTTTTTAATTATAAAAAGGAAAATTTTTAAGGAAAAATTTATCAATCTGAATAATAGTTTTCTAGATGTCTTGGGAATTTTTTCTCTAAATAAGTTAACAATTCAAAATTTACATAATATTAATGGTTTCTTGGTGATAACAATTTGGTGGTATTTATTGGTATAGGAATAGAGCACTATGTTTGGAATGTTTGTAACATTCTTCCAGATATATAAAGATCTATTGTTGAAAGTACAGTTGTTATTTTAATCTATTTCAGGAAAGGATGCACATTTTTCATGTGCATCCTTAATTGTAAATTTGCAACATTTACAACATCCTATGTTGTAAATTTTTTTTAGGAGAAAAACTGATCTAACTTTTTAATGTTATATTTTATCTAACATAGATTACAAATGCTTTTCTCCCCTGTTTCAACATTTTTATGTATTTCAAAATATTAATCTCATGACCTCTCTCTTCTGAGAACTGTTAAATTTAATAAAATTTCCTTTTATGGGTCTTTCAATGAGGCACTTTAATTACAGTATGTGTAACAATTTTTGTTCCTTGCTTCACACCATAAGCTATTAGTTTTGATTGAATGGATTTATCTTTTATAAATATGTGTTACATAATCCAGCAAAAAATGTGCATTCTGTTATGCTGTTATGAATTAGTATAAAATTTCAAATGACCTGTCATTAATCATCTTTAATTGTACTCAAAATTTGTCTTTTAAATAATAAATTTAAAAAAAATGCATAATTTTATTCCTGGTATGTGTGATGTGTGTTTATATTATTCATTTTCAGAATTATTTTGACAATTTTTTGTAAAATGTTAATAAATGTTAATTTTTAAATATAAGTAGTTTATTATTTATGTATACATTTATTTTTTGAAAATACTTATTATTGGCAATTTATTTCAAAAATTATGTATCAGTATTTAACTTTATTTTTTTAAATCATTCAAAATTTTTATAGTAAGATCACTTTTTCAAGAATAACACCAGAGATTTTAAGATGCAGTTCAAAAGAAATTTTTATTTTTATAATTTCCTAGCATCTACTCAAAAATTTTTGACTGTCGAATAAAGCTATGGCTTTGTTGTAAAGAAAATGTATAATGAAAAAATATTTTAATTAAATATATTTTTCTTATTTTTTTTGTTCATGCAGAAGAAATTTTTTTTATGAAGTTCAAATTTTTATAGAAAAATTACCAAAGCTTTTTAAATAAATAAATTAAATGATTTAATTGACTTGTTTTTCAAATTAGCAAATTATTTCTGAGTAAAACTGAAAAAATATATTATACAATCCATGTTTCCTTAAAATTTATTTTTATTCTAATATAGATTAAGAATATTTAAATTTTCTGGAGTATAATTTTTTTAAAATATGAACTCTGAAACAGTGGTTAAATTATTTGCTACGTTAAGTAGTTCTTCATTGAAAAATAATTTTAATTGAGTTCTACTTTTGAAACAAAATAAAATGATTGAAATGTAATATTTTTAAAACATTAAATGTTTTTGAGAAAATATTTTTACTAAGCAAAGAGTGTTTGATAATTTTTTACACCCAGCTCTGCATGTTCTCCACTGGCCACCCAAAATGCATGTTGAAGAAAGACCAGAGTTTTCATAACAAAAATTTAATTGCCAGATGACATATTATATGAATATCAAATGATTGAAATTAATGCATTTTGTGAAACGTGAATGACAAATTCAGTACTTAGAGTAGTTGTCATTATTGGATATAATCTCTGTCATATGCTTCACCTTGGAATGAGAGAGAATTTGGATGCATCCTTGGAGTATAGTTTGTCTGTTCAATTTCCACATGTTGCCAAGGTCAATTTGGTGTAGCTACAGATAGTGTTTTCAGGTTAGTTGTTGTACAAGCATGGACCACAGTTTTTTGATTAGCAATAGATCAGGAGAAAATGCATGCTAAGAAAGCAATTCAAGCTGATGAATAAAAGAGAACTTTATACAATGCATGCTGTGTGTGGTCAACCAGGTGAGTACCATTAGTTTCGTTGGTCTGCTGTTCCCTCCTACATTCAGCAATCATGGATCAATAACAGTTGCTTGGTTTCATCTTATTTTACCAGTTTCTCTGAAATATAATCTTCAATACCTAATAGTTGCTGTTCTTTCTCAGTCAGAAACTTATTTGAAACATGCTTGATGTCTTCTATGAGGCATTGTTAATTAGCTATTACAAAAAATAAAAAGCATGAAGTAACAATTGTTATATTTCAAATTGGTTATATCTTCTCCTTTTAATATCGCTGATACTACTACAGCAGCCCATAATGTTTATATACACATCAATGTTACTGATTATGAATTATTACTTCAGGTTATTGCATTTTGGATGTCCAGCAATGTATTTATATTTTACAGCAATCAAAAAAATTGTGATTGTTTTAAGTCAAAAATCATTTATCTTTAACAATCATTTTTATTACACAGTCAAAAACTGTGCTATTTTATTCTCTTTAAAATCATGTTATATTATTAATAAAAAAGTCAGATTTTAATAGCTATTTTCAAAATAAAGGTAATTTCAGGGCTCGGAGTTGTCCAGATATTCCTCAAATTCCTGATTTTTTAAAAAACGTCCTGAAATGTCCTCATTTTCTGAAATAAGTCCTGGAATTCCTTAATTTTTCTTATTATATTCCTTTGAAAGTTTAATTTTAATTAATTACTTTATATTTTTCAGTAGTAAATTTTTCTTTCATCTGCTTTCTATGCAAAAAGAAAGAGAAATTCTTTTCCCCTTTTTTGTTCTCTTTCAAACAAGAAATAGAGTTGCCAAACATTCGTCTCCACTTCATTTTCGGCCGTTGGTCACGAATGTCTGACATCAAAAAAATTTAGATTTGGGTTAACCACTAAATTCTATTTTTTGCCTTTACAGTCAAAATATTCTAATTTTAGTATTTATATAACTATTTATAATGTTTGTGAAATTATGAGAATTATTTGCCTACGTTTATGCGCATGTGTGAAATACTCAACACGCCATTTTAAGCGATTTTGATTGGTGTTTTGAAAACGTTGTTTGAAACGTTTATTAGCAAGTTTAGAATTTTTTTTTGAAAACAATTTTCTTTTAAAAATGCCAAGGATAATGAAATTTTTTGATAAATGATTGGAATAAATGCCTGTTTAAGACATGGTGCCGAAGTGTTAACGATGTTCATTCTGCGAAGTGCTTCGTAATCAAAAGCAAATTCAGTGTTTTAAATATGAGTGTTAGAAACGTTTATGGGTGTTAGAAATTGTTTTACTTATGCAGATGGATTTAAACACAAAAAAGTTGTGAGCTGTTACAAGAATCAAACATTATTTACTATCAAGTCATCAACTTCATCTGAATTCTCAACATCGACTGTAGTTTTAAATAACAAATCATGGCTTCCCAAAACATCATCAGAGAAAACCTTAAAGCTGAAACCATTTTAGTTTTGGTGGCAATAAAAAATAATTATTCGTTTTCACCTTTGAAAGATTTAGCTAAGATTCACGGAGAAATTTTTGATGATTCCTCCGTAAAAAAAAATCTCAAATTAATTGACAAAAAAAATCAGATATATGATTAATTTTGGACTAGCTCCATATTTCAAAACTTTTTTGTTTCCGAATATCGGCACTTCATACATTTTTTTACTTTTCGATGAAACTACTACAAAACAAATAAAGAAATAGTTGGATATTTACATCTCATATTGGTCTGATAAACAAGAAAAAAATGTCATTTGTTACCCCGAATCACATTTTTTAAGACATGTTAAGCTAATAAAATTGTAAAAGTTTTATTAAATTTTATTGAAAATAATGGTTTGAATTTAGAAAAATTAATGCAGTTGTCAATAGTTGGATGTAGAGTTAATTTAGTTGTTTTAAAGCAAATAAATAGTGAATTGATTTAGAGCAAAGTTTACCATTACTAATTGATTTGGATACATGTTGCTTACACATAATCCATGGAGCACTATTTTAGATTAGACTAGAGATTAATTTATTGTAACTTTACTCCATTTTTTCACAGATTTAATTGTAAATTTATGATGATTCAGGAAAAAATTGGTTAAACTTAAAAACAAGATTGAAATAGGTCATGGTACAGCAGTAATACGAGAAAAGCTTAGGAATAAAATAACATTTCTACAAAGTGTCAGAAGTTGCTACATAGCAAATTCTAAGCTTTTGCTTCAAAAACTTCCTATAACAAATCCTTTACTCTAAGATTTCCAATGTTTGTCTCCTTATAATAGAAAAAAAGGAAGAGTCTAGGAGTTCATTTAGCAGATTAATTCACTTTGATGAGATGAATGAAGAGTGGATTCTTTGCATGTGTGGAGATGCGACTTTGTTTATAAATGATTATGACCAAAATATCTGTAAATATAGGAATGCAGTTTTTAATATAAAAAATGCTGGTGGTTATATAAAATATCTTACTCTTTCTAGAGTTATTAAAGCATGTTTGTTGTTATTAAATGTTAATTCCCAACCAGAAAGAGGTTTTTGACTAACAATTCTGTTGTTATGAAGGAGAGAGCTTCTTTATTGAAATTAACAGTTCACAGTTTACTCATTTGTCATGATGTTAGTGGAATGCATGGCAATTTTGTTTCCTCCATTCCATATACCAAAGAAATGATGCATTATATTCAGAAATCTCATGCAGAATATGCATCATATATGCAAAAATCAAAAGATGCAATACAATTAGAGAAGAAAAGAAAGGAGGAGGAAGACATAAAAGGTACTTGTGAAAAAAAAGTTTAAAAAAATCGCACTTGTTAGAAAAATTAAAACTTAAAAAAGAAAAGAAAAATTTGCTTCATAATAAGTGTGCAGCTCAAAAACGTTTGGATGATGCAAATAAAAAATAGCATGTTCTATTAGTGATGATAATGAGTGATGTGAAAGTTGTACAAATGATGCTATCTGCTGCTAATGCAGAGACTGCATCTGTGAATGATTAGTTGAAAAAGAGCAGTATTAAATTAGCAGAATTAAATGCTAATGCATCCAGTTCAAAATGAACATTATTTAGTTACCCATATATAAATTGACTGTAATATAAAGCATTTATCATGTAATTTATTAATTTTTAGAAAATATTCAGCAATAAAAGTTTGAATTTCTGTATCATTTTTATACTTTTGTATTAAAAATTAAAAAACTTAGAATTTATTAAATAGTATACTCCTTTCTAAAATTTGTTATATTCATAAAACAGAAATTAGTATGTAAAAGTAACATTGGTTTTGTTTAATTATTGACATATGTCCTGAAAAATGTCCTGATATTTCTTGAAAATATTGTCCTGGAAAAAGAATTTCAGTACTCTTACCCCTGTAATTTTTTGCTTAAATTAATTTTAAAATTCATTAAAAATTTCTTTTATTTTTCTACTGCTTTAACAACTTCAAAGAAATTTCATTTATGATTGCCTTTTTGAGAGGAAAAACTATTGACTTTACTATGTCTTATGAAGTATACGTCTACATTAAAATCAGACTGATTTTTATTGACTGATAACATACCATATTTTTAAATAATTGATTGTCCAGCATAATTTTGAGGAGATACTCTAATTTCTAAAAATTTTAATTTTTATAAATTGAGATTTGTAATTTATAAGTTCTTAAAGATTTACTCAACAATATATACAACACAAAAAATTCTAAAGGGAAGATATTTTCAAAAACATGTTACTTTTTAATTATGTTTTTTTTAATGTATAATGTTCAGAAAA